>BEHA01003003.1:345474-368346 GCA_002897215.1 Eschscholzia californica subsp. californica | reverse complement strand
CAGTAAAAAAAAAAGTGTAACAATAAATCTGATTGCATTTTTGTTAGGGTTATTTCCCAAATGACTCCTAACTTTGTGACCAGCTTCCTTCCTAGCCCCTACTTTATCAAAAATACCCAGATGGCCCCATTTTTCAATTACAGTTATAAACCGTTAACTAGTCATCATCACCTCTCTCTCCTCCATATCATCACCTCTCTCTGCCACCTCATCTTATCGCCACCTCATCGTCTTTACCGGCGAAGGTCGCCGGCCGGCGACCTTCAAACATAAAAAAAATTCCCTCTCTCTCTCTCCAAAGAAAAACTTTTAAACCCTTCGCCGGAGTATTTAGAGAGAGAGGAATAAAAAAAAATTATTTTTCATTTTAGAGAGAGGGATAAAAAGTTTTTTTTATGTTTGAATTTGGCCGACCGGCGACCTTGGCCGGTGAAGACGATGAGGTGGCGATAAGATGAGGAAGCAGAGAGAGGTGATGAGATGGAGGAGAGATATGTGATGACTAGTAAACGGTGTTATAACTGTAATTGAAAAAGGGGGTCATCTAGGTATTTTTGATAAAGTAGAGGGCTAGGCAGGAAGCTGGTCACAAAGTTGGGGGTTATTCGGAAAATAAACTTTTTTGTTATAGGGTCGGTAGGTCAAGCATATTAAGTCCTTGACCCATTGGGTAGTTGGACAGACACTTAAACAAAATCTAAGTGTTGTCTACAACTGTTTGGCCCGTTGGTTGTACATCTACTCAAAATCTGGAATTCACAAGTTCGAGATTCAAGATGGAGATGAAACTCAACATTCATTGACTTGTGTTAAAAGATATAAATAAAAGTAAAGGTATAAATGCAGTTTCATGCCCATAAGGTAGTCTAAAGGGTCCTTGTATTTCAGGGCTCAAATTGTATCTAATGATGATAGTCATCGGATTTAACCTTTGTATTTATTCGTGATGTACTTGTACCATGTTGAATGCAATGAATCTTAGAACGCATATAAAAAAACAAATTTGAGTGCATTATTTGTTTGCAGTCGCCTCAATCACTTGGTACCGGACAGATTGGGTTAGAAGGCAAGAAATCTATTAGCCAAGGACACACACATGAATTAAGTTGATTTACCTCAATAAACCCTCTCAAAGAGCAAGAAGTATTAGAACGTTCAACCAAAGAGAATCCCTTCTCCCATCAGAGCATCTCCATTGCAAGACGTAAAACTGAAAATTTCAAATGGTACCCAAATTTTTTAGTTTTTTTACATAAAACTCACTCCAATGTAAAACTCAAATTAGGTCTTACTATGATGCAACAACTTTTAATTCTATACTGTATCTAGAGCCCGTTCAGGTCCCTTCTTATGATGTGAGACCTAAAAAGATACATGTGTTATGATAGATAAATATTCAAATAATGTGTCTCTAGAATCTTTTTCATAAAATATCATGAAATACTTATGTTTATGTGAAAAAAATACTACTATCTCAATTATTACATAACTTTAAAACTATATAAACTATATTCGATGTGATTATGTATCTCTAAGAAAACAAATTAACTCGCTTTTTGAAAGTTGCGAATAGAAAACATGATTTCTACCTCACATCTCTCTCCACGTCACATCTCTCTTCACGTCACCTCTCTATCTCACCACCCCACCTCTCTCTCCAACTCACCTCTCTCTATCTCTCCAACTCACCTCTCTCTTCTCCGACGAAGGTCGCTGGCCGAAAAATTTTCCGGTCGGCGACCTTCACACATTAAAAAAATATATATAAAAAACTCTCATCTCTCTCTCTCTAAACACTCAGGCGAAGGAGTTTCCTCTTCGCCGGAGAAAAGTCTGTTCGTGAACACAGATCATGTATTAATTCAAGTAAACTTTGTACTCTGGGTATGGGACACCTGTAGAAGCTGGAGCACTGTTAAACTGTAAAATGACGTCGGTCGCCTATAAAGACTAGGGGTATAACTTAGAAAATGGTGGCGCCTACAGAAGCTAAACCACTTGGTAGCTTTTGGAATATCTATGAGGAAGGTTATGAATTCATTAAAGTGGGCCTTTTATTTAGTAAATGGGGGTGCCTACCGAAGCTGAAACGTATGAAAACTTTTTAGTGGTAGAATCTAAAACATAGTAAAACTGAAGTAATGAAGAATGTAATAGGATCTGAAACTTAGCAAAACTTAAGTATTAAACAATGTAAGGTTGGGAAAGGTTTCGAACTTGGGGCCTCTTACGCGTAGGATTAGTTCTGGACCAACAGAGATACGTAGCTAATAAATTGACCCGTCGTATGGAAGTTCTTTCTATACCACAACCCAAAATGGGGCCCCGGATAGAGGGGAGTCCGGTGCCGCCGCATAGGCTGCACCCCACACCCATGCAGGCAACACCAATGTCTAGAACAACTCAGTATTTGAGATTTCTCTTAAAGATTTCAATTGTCCATTTAACATTAAACTATCTATCTATTAAATGACGTCTAAGTATTTATTTTTAAAGTGTTGTTGGAGATGCCTTTTGAGTTGGAAATCTCATTAGTAACATTTAGGAAAAAAAAATCTCAATTGTAACTGAGCTTATTCCCAGACTGAAAAAGGGGAGATTTGCTGTTTGGACCCCCTTTCATAAAATCGACTTGCTGTTTGGACTCCCTTTTTCCAGAGTTGCAATTTGGACTCTCTTTTTCGAAAAAATAGTTAAATATAACAGCACAACCAAATTTTTGAGATGAAAATACTATTTTACCCTAAGCAAATGAAAAATACGATTTTACCCACAAATTAACCTAACCCAACCTATTTTTTTAACCCTAATGTTAATTAAACCTGACTAGTCGACCCGCGTACTGACCCTACAAGCAAAACCTATCGACCAAAAGAGAAAATCCAAACATCAGTCTTCTTCCACTCTCTCTCTCTCTATACCTTACAGATATAATCGACTGGGAGGAAACTAATCGTGAGTTCTTCTTATTCTTCTATTCCCTCTCAATCGACATTCATCTTCTCCACTAACTTTTTTATCTTCTTATTCTTCTTTTTTAAATTGTGTTTACTTTTTCTTAAGATCCGATTCTTTGGAGAATCTGTGAACTATACAAGCAAAAGATGCTTCACTATATTCGAATTTCGGGTCAAGTACTCAAACTATTATTACTCTTTCAGTCCTGCAATTTTCATCTATGTAATCTCACTATATACAATTTCAATCACTTGTACACAATACTCATAACATCTTCATCTTTAACTAGTCTCCTCTTCTGAACTATTCTTTATGTTTGAGTCCTCAAGCAATGTATTTACCGTACTTTTCACTTTTTCAAACTCTGCTTTTTGTTCTTCAATCTGTTCTTGCAAGTTGGTATTAGTAAGTTTCATCTCTGAGCATTGATCTCCCGACTCTTTAGTTTCATTTGTGGGAGCTTTCACCTGATCTTCAAGTGACTTGTTCTTGTTTTGCTGTGATATTATTTCATCCCGAGCTTTCACCGGAATCTTCTGCAATGAAGTCTTTTCAAGTTCCAATTGAGAGTTTTTAAAGTGAGGGAGTTTGAAACTAAAAGTGTAGTTAAAGTGAGGGGCTTTGATGGTGTCACCAACTTGTATGATCTCGTCTTCGTACCTCATGGTAGAGATGAAGTAATAGCAGCTAATATAATCTACTTGATGTCTGCTCAAAACAAAGAGTCTAAGAAGATTTCTCTCACTGATGCTCTGCTAATGAAAGAAGTATATCACTTCTTAATTGTAATAGCATCTTATTGAGACTATTAAGACTTCATCAAGTACTCAAATATTCAAAGATAAGCACTTCTTAATTGTAATTACCAAGTCACTAGTATACACTAAGAAGAAAAAAAATTGACTTTCTATTGATAGTTTAGTTTACATTGAAGAAGATGAAGATAAAAAACCAGCCAAGGATCGCCGTTCTTCATGTGTCCCAGATCATTACTACATAAATAACTCCAATACCCAAAGCCACAACTAAGAACTTGTGATGTTGTGTGTTGAATGAAGCTATTCCTTGTGGTGTATGCCCCTTGGAGAGCAAATGGTTCATTGATACATAGATGAAAACCCCACAAGCAATCCCTGTGGAGTAAATAGCAGATATAAAATTACAAATACTTCGAGGGATTAATCCACACTTCAAACAATAATGGTGCTTCGAGAGTTCCAGACATGATCTAAGTTGCCGGGCTAGAGCTAGACTCGGTTTATAATCCAAATCCTAATACCAGTGAAATAGTAAAAACTCCATAGGTCAAATTTTCGGCCAAAACTCTATTAGGCCAAATTTTGTAGTGTCAAAAACGATCAATCGAATATTTTTTGGATAAGGTTTCGTATGCAACTTGTGCTAAAGTGGTATGTAAGGTTTGCACATGTTTGCATAGGAATCCCAAGCTTAAAGAAATTTGGGAAAGACATGAAGAAAATGTATAAGAAGAATACCCATTGGGAGCATAGATCCACTCAGCTATGACTCCTTCTCTTGTAGCATCGATAATTATTCCAATTGCAACTCCAATTGGGGTCGAAATGGCAAATGCGAAAGCATAAGTACACATGATAAAAGTGGTCGGTCGGGGATCATACGTAAGAGAGCTATTCCAATTGCTATTGCAGCAAACACTTTGTGTAAGCTAATTGTCCATAACGCCTTCCAAGCATCATCTTCTGTTTCTGCAACTCCAATGGCTATGTCTTCGAACACAGAGTGGGAACACAAGGCAACTATCAATAAGATGCTATCTCCTAATGAAGTAGCAGAGCTAAATGAAGGATTTCCGAAGTGGGTATGTGTATCCTTTCTGTTTTTGACCTATCGAAGCAATCAAGTGAACATAGTTTTAGCTTTTACACCAACCAATCTCAATTTCCCAAAAATTAATTCGATGAAAAGTCACAAATTAACACATTAGAGGAGCTCACTCAAAGTTGTGATGGTGAGGTTGTACCAGTGTCGTTTTTCAACTTCAGTAAATATAAAGATTAATAGGTAAAAAAAACCCTAAGGTTATACCGTCTCTAAGGGAGTCCAAACAGCAAATCTCCCACTGAAAAATAGGTGACATACACACTTGATTGGGGATTATATGACCCAACCCAAACTCGCACGCTTCAATGTGAATGTTCAAGTGCAGACGTTCAAAATCCAACCCGACACTGGTTTATGTACCGGTAATATACTAACAGGTGAATTATCGGTTCCTGTTAGATAGTTTAGATAGTTTCTTTAGGGATGGGGTTAAGTGCTGATCCACATGGACCAACTATTTTAGACGGGGCAGGCACTTCCTGTCACAGGCGATAACTTCCCATGTTCACTAGCTTGGAAGCTCGTGGGCGGGTTCAAGCACATGGATTCAATTCCCTCCACTGCTCTCAAGTAACACATGAAAAACTTTCCATACATAACAAGGTTGAAAACTGTGTAAACCAATAATCGACTCTAACTACTAAGAGGACCCAGGCGAATGTTATATTGGGCTCTTCAACTAAGAAATATATCATTTTCTTTCTTTTACTCTTTTGGTATCCATGACTAAACTGCTCTCGATATGGGTAGGCAAGGGTATATATTGATGAGATACTATATGCTCGCCACTAGAAGTACTAGTAAAGACTGTCCGTCCGTGGCCGACAGTGTTATCTTGGGTTAGAGCTTAGAATGCCAATATAGGCTACATGACAACGGACATCTTCCATTGTAGAAGTAGAAGAAGAAATTGTAAAAGCTTATAGATTCAGATTTATAACTACAATATCAAGAAACATAAACTACATATATTTCAAACTTCTATTTCTCTAAATAATCTAAATGGTGGCTAATATATGGACAACCAATTTTTATATATGGACAACTATTTTATGTGGACAAATAAAAAGATTGAAGTTTTTATATGAACAACAAAATTTAAGGGGACATCACTCTATTATTTTTCAATCTTTTCCTTTAAGAATTTGAGATTTTATTCTAAATCCTTTCTCTTTTCTTCTATAAACCCTAGACCATCACCCACAAATTTGTAGAGAGAGAAACTTTGGAGAGACATTGTATTTTTGGATCAAAATACTTCTCTTTTCTTCAAAATTTGTTCATCTTCATGAACCTAAGAACTCATTAAAATAAAACAAAAAAAACTTAGAAAACTGGATTTTTGGATTAAACAAATCTGCTCGTGTCTCCTAGAAAATTACATCCGACCTCGTCAACAACTACCCACAGTGCAATTTCTCCTTACATAATCGGCAAGTGGTCTCTCATTTTCTTTAAATTCCATGGGATGGACTGTTTCTGCTGGTGTGGCATTTTCTGATGTTGAAGGGTCACTAACAATGGCTGGAACCCCAAGTGCTCTTTTAAATCCTTCCAGACAGTTTCAATGAGTATGATCATTGTCACGCATGAATGGATGACAACCTTTCTCGTAAGATGCACTGAAGGAGGACTCCCTTGTGGCCTTATGAAGGAAATCTAAACAAACCTTTCTCGTTGATGTTTTTGTTATTGGTCCACAAATTAGTAACTATTAATATTTAAAGTTTTATGAAGTTGTCCCCTTATTAAATCAAAGTCAAGCAAACCAAACATAATTGACTCGTATCGGACCCAATAATAGTTGTCCATATAAGAAAACTGGTTGTCCACGTATTGTCCACCATCTAAATAACCTTTAAAGCTTCAGATATAAAATACATAAATACACGTATATATTAACAACCATAACTAGAAAAACTCTCAATCTTGCTCAAAACATCAGACAGACTCTGTTTTATTCCAAACTTCAAAGATAAACTAGAAAATAAACTACATTAACAAACTTCTTACTCTGAACTTCACAAAAAACCAACATGGACCATCACCAAAACAGGAAAAATAAACTTTTTGTCTCCCTCTTCCTCTCTTACCCAGTAGGAATTAGGAGTTCGGTAAAACACAACCTTCAATTTACATTGAAACCCTAAAATGGGACCACTACCATCCAACGCCAATAGATAATTTACATAGGATATTGGGTTCTTACAAAAATTAAAATGTGGTGCCTAGACATGTATGCTGCTCGGGCTTATCTGGCTAGTAACAAAACTGGACTTAGTACACAAGTTTTACGAGCAGGTAAAGGTTTTTGTGTGAAGCCCAAGCCCACCCATTTTCTATAGGTGGGTCGGGTGCACTATACCCATATTGGGCTTCGGGTGGAACGTTTTCTCACCAGACCCAAGCATTACAGGAAGACTTTAGGGCTTTGGGGCAAAATTCTTACCCTACCTATGTATATCATCTCTGCCGACTGTCACAATCACCATCTTCCATTCATCACAGACGAAAGGAAGAGAGAGTAGAGAAAGATGGTGAGGTGCAGATGATCTTTATTTTCTTCAATTTACCTTTTTCTTTAAAAGAAAAACTGTTGTACAAGTTAAGAGACTCCTCTGCTGAACCCCAACTTTACAACGGCAATGGCCATACAACTTATCCAATGGACTAAAGCTAGGGATTGGCTGACTAGCTTGATTCTTCTTTCGTTCTCTACTAAAAGCAATTGGTTCAAATTGTGACTAATTCTCTCTTCAGCCAATCAATTAGCATAACTAAAAACCTACCAATTTCAAACAACAAGAGAGGAACCTGGATGAAGTTATATACATTCATCAAGAAAACCTACACCATTCTCCTTTGTCCAAAGTGATGTTAAATCCACAAACTGAACAAACCTATACATTCACCAGTTCTCTTTCATAAGAAGTTCCCACAACCTTCAAAGAATATTTTCATTCAGGTGCTTTCTGCACTAACATCACTAACCACAATCCACACATGACACATAACTAGCTATTTTGCTCCAGTTTGCCTATGCACAAAGTTACTCGTCCAATGGTTCTAGACTGTCTGACATTTATCATGACAAGTAATAAGAGAAACGACAAATATCACTATTCAAACCCATCAGTGACATGCGTACCAAGAAGACAAATGTAACATTCAAATGCAAACATTAGCCGACCCTGAGTCCTACTGCATAGAGCCATAGACCCTACATATATGGGCTTATGACACAGTCACGCATCCGCGGGGACTGAATCGAGTCTATCCTCTCATGCGGTAATAGCCCATAATTTATAGAACTTATATACTATATAAACATCAAATATTTCTTTAACCAAATGGAAAAGAACACCTCAAAAAAGGCGGGACATTCAAGATGAGTAAACCAAACTAGGCTTCTGCACTAGCTAATATCAAGCTCAAGTCATGTAAGAAATTTGGAAGTCTAACTATACGATATGAACTATTCAATTTTAAGTCCAATTGAATGGTATGTTCAAACAATGTATCTCAAGATCAGTTGAACCCTAAATGACTTCATTTAGTGAACAAGTGAGATCAATATCAAGTGATAAACAGCGAACAAAAGCAAACAAATCAGATGAGATACGATTGGTAATGTAGTTTATCATCAAAACCCTAAATTTAAACTTAAGATTTGTCCAAAAACTATTGGCAATTACTTCTTAGTTTCCAAAACAGATATTACTCAAAAAGATGAAACCAAAATCTCTAATTCAGAAACAGAAACCCAAAGAAAACAAATTAAAGATAATAAAATCTTACAGAAAAAACTTCAATCTTGAGGAATTTCAACATCACCATCAGCGATTTCTTGTTGCAAATCCTTAGGATCTTTACCATCAACCGTACATCCAACAGAAACACAAGTCCCTAGGATCTCCTTCACTGTACCAGCTAACTCTTTCGCCATAGATCTTGAGCTCATAATCTTAGCAATCTCAATAACATCATCAAGTGAAATGTTACCGGTATGTTTGATATTCTTAGTCTTTTTCCGATCACGTTCTGGTTCTTTGAGTGCTTTAATGACTAAAGCAGCGGCGGAAGGAACGACGGAGACTTTAGCTTGTCTGTTTTGAACAGTGAGTTTTACTGTAACACGAAGACCCTTCCAATCTTTTGCTGTTTCTTTTGCGATATCTTCTCCGATCTTCTTCGGTGAAAGACCTAGAGGACCGATTTTTGGAGCAAGTGAACTGGCAGCTCCAACTTCACCACCAGTTACACGGACGTAAACGTCGACGACTTGACTTGGATCGAACTTTGGTGGCATTGCTGCAAGTTTCAGGTACCAAAGTTAGGGTTTTGGGGGAAGAAGGAAGGTAATCCAACTGAGACGGAGGCGAGGGAATGGAAGAGCTAGGGTTTTTTATATAACCTAGGGTTTCGCTGTTGATGGGGTTTTGTTGGGCCGAAAACTATTAACACTGATGGGCTATTCAGAAAGAAATGAGAAAGGGTCATTTGATAAACAGCTATACTTTCGAGCTCTCAGGGAAATTTTAGATGCACTCACCATGAGAAATTTTAGATGCACTCACCGTGGGAAATTTTAGATGCACTCACCATTTTTGTTATATACACTCACATCTAAGGTGGTTATTGTTTAAGTCAAAGGAGATGTGAGTGTGACAGGTAGAAATGGTAAGTGCATATGACATTTCTCTTTTTATAATGGTAAGATCCGAACCTTAGTCACTCCAAAAGAGAGTACATATGACAACTCAATCACATGAATAGACTCTCTAGTTCGGCTAAATGGTAGTGGTTTGAGACAGTGATGATGGTTGTGGCAGCGGTAGTGGTGAAGATGAGATAGAGGCAAGCATCATGTTCATTTTCTTTTTCTTTCTTCTTTGACTATAGAGCGTTTGAGTCTCGAGGGACTTTTGCCTTAAACCGTAATAGGGCTTTCGGATGTATGGCCTATGTGTGTGCTTGGAACATTTCCCCGATTCATGATTGTAATTTGGTGGTATAAAGAGCTTGAGGAAATGGAGGGAGGCACTCTAGATTTGGCAATAAAGCAGGCAGTAAAATCATGGACTTTCGGTAAAGCAACGGATTTTGGGTTTTATATAGTCTCCCGTATCAACCTCTTTTTCGCAATCATTTTTTAACACGAGGAGTAAGATGAGAATTCCCGCTCACTGACAAACCGGACCCAGCGAAACAGCATCATTCATGGAACTGGAAGACCATTAGGAGGCATTACACCATTATTTACAACATGACTACATGGGAAGTGCAATCGGGTAGAGACATTAACATTTGGGAAGATCACTGGATTCCAGAAAGTACAGGTTTTATTCAAAACAACAATCACTCTAGTCTTACCAAGGTTTCCCAGCTCATCACGAACAATAGTTGGAATGAAGAGATTCTCAATGCTAACTTCGATAATACGACCCAGAATCTCATCAAGGCTATCCCAGTGAACAGTGAAGGTAAGGATTAGATCAAATGGAAGCTCACGGACTCGGGCAAATTCACAGTGAAATCCATGTACCAGCACCTTAGCACCAACATCAGTAATCAAGGATCAATATCTCAAAACTGGAAGTTCATCTGGTCTCTCCCCACAGTTCCTCCCATTAAGATGTTCATCTGGAAAATATGCACTAAATCCCTCCCGTTCAGAGACCGAATTGGTAAATACATTGACAACAACATGAACTGTCCTAACTGCACTAACGTTGAAACCATAGAGCATGCCCTTCTACACTGTGCTCTAGCTAAGAACATTTGGTTTCACTTTAATATTATTTCGAAGAATATTACCTCTATCATTGGATCTTCTCCTGGGAGAACGACTCTAATCTATGTTACACTAGTGAAGATACTCACTTTGCGAACATTTTCTGGATTTATGGAAAATTAGATGTGACCACTGTTTTCAACATGAGATGAATGACCTCAATAAAATCATTAAAATGATCATGTTATTTTCGAGAAACAACAAAATCATAGAGAAAAAGAAACAAAGAACCTTAGGAAAATGGCAACCCCCTCCCCCTCAGTTCATAAAAATTAATGTTGATGCATCTTTTGTTAATGTAATATCCAATGTGGGAATCAGTTTAATTACACACAACACTGAATCTAAATTCATCGAAGCGCAAGTTAAAACTTCAAAGACAAGAAACAGTGAAGAAAGTGAAGCTATGGTTATATTACATGGTCTTGAATGGGCGAAGGAACATAACCTAAAGTCAATCATCATTGAAAGCGACAATATAAACATTATCAACCACCTCAACAATCAGAAGCACACAATCCACTGCCAATCGATGACCCATATCCGGAATCACGTGAAATCAGAAGACATTTCGAGAAAGTGCACTTCAAATATACAAATAGAGAATGCTACTCGCACGCAGATAAGCTAGCCAAATGGGCGAGAAAGAAGAATAGGAATAAAAAGTGGCTTAATATTCTATATATTTTGATTGACAAATATTGTAATAACTATATTATTAATTAATTATAGAATATTTCAACAAAAAAAACAAGAGAAACAAAATTTAAATGAAAAAATTAAAGAGAAAAAATAAAATAAAAATACAACGTTGATAGACCACCTGAAAAATTGGTTGTTTTTGGCTAAAATCTAACGTGGACAGCAATATATAAAGAGGTTCGAGAAATAAACATGAGACGAAATCTTTCCAACATCAGGTACAACTAAGATTTTGTTCCATTTCCGAACACTCAGTTCGATTTTATAAAATTCATGCACAAAAAAAAACATTTTAGGGTCACCAATCAAATCAACAACTACCCCAGTTTAAGACAACTAGAACGGTTTTGGGTTCCTCCACGCTCAGACTTACTTAAAATAAATTGCGATGCAGCTTTTGAGCATGGAGAAGCAATGGTTGCAGCTATATGTCGGAATAACAAAGGAGAGTTTGTAATGGCTGCTGTGAGAAGTTGTGTAGCTTCAACGGCAATGGAGGCTGAAGCTAGAGGGATACAATTGGCTGTATACATGGCGAAACAAATTCCCGAGTATGGGTGTGTCATTGAAGGAGATGCATTGACTATTATAAAAGCTTGTTTAGATCACCCGGATAAGGCACCATGGAGGATTCGATCTATTATAACTGAGATTCAAGATGATTCGGCGAAACTTCAACAAGTAGAATTCAAGTATTGTCCTCGAGAAGCAAATAATGTCGCTCATTCATTAGCAAAGTTCAATTTTAAGCTTAAATTAAATCAAACTATGGAGACTTGTGAGACTCCGAGTTGCATTGTAAGCTCGTTGGCGGCAGATTTAGCCAACATTAATTTTTGCTCAAGTAGCTAATAAATAAGGCAATTGCCTCCATCCATCAAAAAAAAAACTACCCCAGTTTAAGTGTTGTAGAGTTTCTACTTTTAGGTGTATAATATGATACCTGTTTGTGTAATGGGATAAGAAAGTGGGATAAGCTTTAAGGGACCATTACCATATATCATTTACTGTACTAAACATGTATATTTCAAATTAGGCCCACAACTTAACAAAACTAGGGGTGAGCAACGGTCGGTTTTTTTCGGTTTTGGTTCGAGCCGAAGCCGAACCAATAAGTGACGGTTTGACTAAATCGTCGGCCGAAGTCGAGCCGAACATTCGGCCGGTCGACATGGTTCGACTCGGTTTGGTTCGGCTCGGTTGAGTTCGATTGATCGGTTTAACCGATCACAATTTAGAGAAAATTATAAACTAATGGCATTCATTTCATTGCATACACCGAAAATAAAAATTAAGAACTTATCATACTTTTCCACCATTACATATGCTGAAAATAAAAATTAAAAATTCATCGTACTTTTCCACGATTACAAAAATAAATAAATAAATAAATAGAAGTACGAATAGAAAATCTATAATTGTAAGTTATTAACTAAGAATAGGTTGTGGTAAATAGAAAATCAGTGAAGACTTACCTTCAAAACTTTTCAATCAAGTTGAATAGGTGGTTGATGAAGCCGACAACAACAACTAGGGAGGAGGACGGATAGTAGTATGGAAGATTCGATTAGGGGTTTTCTAATTTTTTTACTTTTTAGTTTAGCACTTTCTAACTTTACAAATTTATTATTTCATTTTTCCTTAGGGTTCGGTCGGTTCGGTTTGGGCGGTTTCTAGAAACTCAAGTCGAGGCCAAACCAAGCCGAATTAGGGTTGTTCGGTTTTTCGGCCGAACCGAGTCGAACGGTGATCGGTTCGGCCTAAAAATCGGTTGGTACGGTTCGACTTGGTTTGGTTCGGCCAATTGGTTCGGTTTCTGCTCACCCCTAAACAAAACCCACCGATCAAATTTTTAAAGCTTCAAACTCTTTCAAGCCTAGAATTTAAAAGAAAAAAAAAACAATTATTAATATCTTTACATGACATATAATCTATTCATCACAAGTTTGAGTTTAACTATGTGTAAGAGAATTGAGTTTTGTTATTCAAAGATTTTCTTTTGCCAAAAAAAATTAAGTGGTCACTTTTCTTTTGACAAATGCTAAACGAAGCTGCATAATTGCTTCATAAAGCTATTTGCTAGACACAACCATTTATTTTTTATTAAATTGCTAAACAACACCAAAGATCGATTTATTGGTTTTATCTAGCAAATAATTTTTTGAATCTTAGATTGCTAAATACAACTATGTTTTAACTTCCCAAAATTATTTACTAGACACCATTTTTTCTTTTATTAACTTAATAAACAAAAATAAAATTGGTTGTATTAGTGTTATCTAATATTTTTTTTAAAAAAAACTTAAACGTGTTATAGGTTTTAAGAAAAATATACATTATTTTTATGTAGTATGATTTTATGTAATATGATTTTATGAAATATACATTATCAAGGTTTAAACTAAGCTTAAAAATATACATAGTGATTTTATGTAGCATGATTTTTACAACATGAAATGCTCTGATTGGAATATAATATTTTGTAGTTATTTGTTTATATTGGTTAACTTTTTAGTTTAATGTTCGAATAAATTTTATTTATGAATAATTAATTATGGTAATAGAAATTTGAACCCAAGATTTTTTGAGAAAAAATTCGGTTATATTTGATTTTTTTTCTTTGGATTCTACCTCAAATTACAACATGGAATGCTCTGATTGGAATATAATATTTTTTTTATTTGTTAATATTTGGTTAACTTTTTAGTTTAATGCTCGAATAAAATTTATTTATGAATAATTAATTATGGTAATAGAAATTTGAATTTTGAGAAAAAATTCGATTACATTTGATTTTTCTTTTAGCGTTGGATTTAGCAATTTAAGACAAAATTCAATTAATTTTATTTAGTTATTTTGTGTAATAATTTTTTTTTTTTAAAGTTGTGTATAGGATGGAGGAGAGATTCGGTTATACTTGATTTTTGGTGTTGGTGTTGGTTAGCAATTTAGGACACAATTTTAGTTAGTTATTTTTGTCTAATAGTTGTCGTTAGCAAAACTGAAGTTGCATATAGTAGCATCCTTTCTTTTTGCTGAAAAACTTAGTGGTCACTTAATTGGAACACTTGTTAAGTTCCAAAAAGTTCACCCACATTAATGCTTATAGCACTTCAACACAAAAAAAAGGTCAGCGAGAAAAGCTAAATAGGTTCGGGGGTGTGAAGACTTGGTCAAAAATTGGTCAATTTTGTTTGACAATTTTATTTAGGGGAAAGCAAAATACTTCTCCACCTCACCTCACTCTCTCTCCACCTCACCTAACTCTCTTTCCACCTCACCTCACTCCACCTCATTATCTTCTCTGATTAGGTCGCCGACCGGAAAATTTTCCGGCCGGGGCCAAATTTTTTTTTTTTCACTCTCTCTCTCTAGAAACTCCGGCGAAGGGAACCCTTCGCCGCAGTTTCTAGAGAGAGTGAATTTTTTTTTTTCCATGGTCGCCGCCCGGAAAACTTTCCGGCCGGCGACCTAATCGGAGAAGACAAAGAGGTGAGGTGGAGAGTGAGGTGAGGTGGAGTGTTTTTTTTATTTTCCCTTAAAATTTATTTCTCCGGAAAATTTCTAAAATTCTACATATTCCCTTTAAATTTCACACCCCGGAAACTATTTAACTTTCCCCAAAGCGCTGGCCAAAAAAAAACATCCTTTCAACAAAAAAAAAACATCAATACCAATATTTGTCTCTTTATTTGATCTCATATCTTGACGATCTGATCATTGTGATAAAAAAACTTCATTACAAGGAATTTGAAGATTGACCTTAGCTCTACCATATACATCATCTCTTATATGAGGACCTCCAAAATCTTAAGATGGTTTTGATCCTTCGGTTGCATCATGTCACCTTTTGTGGTTATCGAGCCTCCAAAATTGCAAGAGTCAGAAATCATCTGGGTGAAAAATTGTGAAATAAGAACAATAGCTAAGTCGTAAAGGAAAAAAATGGAGAAAAATAATGAATTAGGTTCATATTGGTGCACATAAGCTAATTTTCTGTGTAGTTATCTGTACGAACTCATCAAATTCCGTTGAGGGAAATTGGTAAGCCTACAAGTTTCAACTACAAAAACATAATTATTCTTGGGAACTTGAAGTTGGTGGACGAGAAACGAAGTTGCTCTAGAAAATTGGCATGAGACCATCGATTTCAACTTCTCAAAAATAAATGTCAATGGAATTTAAACCGGTGGGGTCCTACCAAATTATACACCGGCATTCTAGTTGACGCCACGTACTGATTACAATCTTCGAAGTTTATACTTGGTTATTTAGAGGTTCAATTCATTTTGGTCCCACCCAATTATACACCGACATTCTTGACGCCACGTATATATTGATTACAATCTTCGAAGTTTATACTTTGTTATTTGGAGGTTCAATTCGTTTTGGTCCCACCCTATGTTACAATATAATACGGTTGAACCAGATCAAACTTTTGTTCGGGCTCAACCATTTTTTATCGTATAACAAAAATATACTTCATTAAACATGTAATAATGTGTTAGGAACGTTCATATATCTCTTTAGAGACTCAATCATGTCTAGAAACCGATTCGGTTTGAACCCTCTGATGTTTGGAACTTCTTTATCCATGGTAGTTTGCAAAAAAGAAGACCATTCTTGCACTTATATTTTGGTGACAACAACAAAATGAGTTAGTGCACGAATTCGGTGCAGTATGGTTGCATCTAAAGCTACTCGGCGATGGATAACCTTGGTGATTCTAGTGAGAAGAAGAGGGACCCTTAGATATTTGAGTTTTTGGGAGTTTAGGGTTCTGATTTTTTGAGGAAAAAGAGTAACTTGGGTAAAAAAAACGCTCAAAATGGATTTTAATACCCAGAGCAAAGGGAAACCCCTAAAACCAAACTCCATAAAACATAATAGACCAAGACATGGAATTTATGATAGGGCCTCTTGAAATTTCCCATAAAATTGGCAATTGACCACAGGTCAAAAAATCAGGGGGCTAATAAGACCCCCCCAACACACCCAAAAATTAGTCGGAGGTCTATTTTGTCAGAAAATGTATTTTTGATCGCTAGCTTTCCTTTTTTTCTTCTTGTACCTCTTAATCTTATACCGTACATTTACCAGCAAAAACTCAATTTTCTGACTTAGAGAATACTTTCCATTAATTCCCGCACCATCATTTAAAAAATCTTCCCTAATAGATTATGTTTCTCTTTCGGCACCTTATTTGTAATCTTCTTCCTCTCACTCTTATTTCTTTCTATATATTTCCCTCACCATCTTTCTCTTCTAAAATTTGCAAAATCTTTTATTTTATCTCTAGAAAAACTTCAGACTAATTTTTAAAACAAACATTCATGGAGAAATCTTCCTTGCGAAGATGTTACGGTTTTTGCGGTCATGACGAGGTACTCATAAAATAGAGCACGATTTCTTGTACAAATCAATGAAGCAACGATTAATGGAATTTAAGAACAAATTTGGAGGATTCAACATCAAAACTGAATGAAGTATTTTGTGTTAACAGATCTAGATTTTTTTTCTTTAATAGATCTAGATTTTTTTCTTGAACGTATCTGAAGTTTTTGTAAAAGATAACTTACGTTTTGGCTTATAGATCCATTAACCGTGACTAATAGATGGAACAAGATTCATACACTCGCTTCTTAATTTTATCTTCTTTCTCCTTCCACATTTCTTCGTCTTACAGATCTTCATTGTTAGATCTAGATTTTCCTGTAATAGATCGATCCAATAAATTTTAGATTTGAAAGCTTGAAAATGAAATTAATTTTTCTCTTATTGTGTGTATGAGGATGATGATGATATTATGAAGGATGTGTTACTTTTCTTTTTTGGTTGTACGATGTTGATGATGATGGCCAATAAAGGGGGGTTGTTTTGTAACTCATTAGTTGATGTTAACAAAATTGATGTTAATCTTGTTAAAATATGTAAGAAATTTGAGAAGTATATAGGACATAGTCATATGTATGGTACATGACATTTGATTATGTACTGCACAGAACAAAATGGCTTATACTTTTTCCCCAGAAAGTGTAAAAAATTTGAAAATTGTAAAAAAATTTGAAAAGTGTAGAGGAAATAATCATAGGTACATTACAGGATATTTGATTATGTATTGTACATCACAAAGTATCCTATTCTTTCTTCCCATAAAGTGTAATAAATTTGAAAAGTGTATAGGACATAATCATATGTATAGTGAAGTTGATTGTGTACAATACATGACAAAATATCTTATGCTTTCTCCTCATAAAGTGGAAGAAATTTGAATAGTGTATAGGACATCATCATGTGTAAATGTACATTATGTTTGGTTATGTATTTTACATAGCAAAATGTCTCATTAAAATAACTGACGTTTAGGAAGGAATGTATATTACATTTGATTATGTACTGTACATAACAAAATAACCAATACTTTCTCACTAAATAACTTATGTTTCTTCAACTAAAAAAAGGATAACTTATGGTTTCGAAGGAATTTATAGAACATTTAGTTACGTCATGACATTTTCAAATGCCAAACGATTTTTGGGACGTTATTTTATGCGCAATACACTTGTGGTTGTCTCTTACATATAGAAAACTTAGAAATTTCTATAAAAAAGGTGTAGAATATAAGGAGAGAAAGTTTAAAGAAAGGAAGTAGTTTAAAAGGAGAAAAATCAGAAAATAGAAAGATAGTAGATAATAAAATGAAAATATTTTGTATAAGAACGTAATTTAAAAAGCATAAAATTTGTAGAGAGAAAAAAGTCGTAAAAAGAAAAAGAAATTTGTTAAGATTGGAGAGAAAATATGGGTGAGAGGAAAAAAGGAAGAGAATAGAAAGAGAATTTTTTTTGAAAGAAATCAAGGACATTGAATAAAATTTAGAAAAAGAAAAATTTGAGAGGGAAATTAGAAATTGAAAAGAAAATTAGATATAAAAGAGAATGTTTCCAAGAAAAAAAAGATTAGAAAACCAATTTGTTTAGTGCCAGGAAACTAACTTGTTGACTAGCAACTCATTTTTGTTCTGCATAAAGTGTGAACCTTATTTATCAAAAACTATTGGGATTTCCCATTAGAAAAAGGTAAACAAAGTGCATCAAACATAATTAAATAAAAATCCTTTAAATGGACCTAAGGCCTAAGGGATATGTTACAGTAGATAAAATTTGGGGAGGGTTAAAATAGTTGAAGTGTTCCAGAGTTGTTAAGCATCATACTTTTTCTTTAAATAGGATCTAGTGTAGTTCTCAATTATTAGGCCAAATGGTTTGATTATATATAATGAAGATAGTGATAGATTAATATTTTAAAGTCTACATTATTGGCTATATTATTTAGTCTTAATTTTGGATCTAGAACCATAACAATGACGTCCTTATCCTATAACTTTTCAAAGTCACTATTACTATAAGTTGAATGTCAATTCCCAATGTATAAACAAAGTCATAAACAATAAAAATGACCCTTTTTATCTTGATAGATTAACTCAAATTTAAGCTATGTAAATTGTGCAATTTGGCCAACATTAAGATCATAAATGTTTGAGCAAGAGGTAGATTTAGTTTGGTGGTCCAACCAATCTACCTAATCTATTGGCAAACAAAGCTGTATGTGGGTTTGAGTATTTGGCAACTATTTACATGAGACTCAAATGGGAGATCTGAGTCTTCATCATGTTGATGGACTCTTTTTTTTGTTGAAATATGTTGATGGACTCACAACACTAAAGAGTCTAGGGTTGAGAAAAAAAAAACTCCTCCCACATTGCCTAATAGTATATGCTTCAAATTCACTAAAAAAACCAACACCTTTTCACGGCCTGTGGTTCAACTAAATTATACTGAAAAAAAAGGAGAGTATAAAGTTTTGGACAAATTTTTTTTTGATTTCCGCAAGTCCCGCCACCACCACCTCTTTTTTATGTTGGCAAGGGTCAATAACAAATTGTCATTGTCTGCGACCCTAAGAAAAATTCTTTTCGTTTTCTTATCTATTTCCTTCTCTCTGTTTTGCTATCTATTAAATCTCTCTCTCTCTCTGATCATATTTCTCTCTCAAACATTTTCTCTTTTCTCGCCGTCTTTGTTTTCTCTTTGTTCAGCAAAAAGGTTCTCCTCCCCTTCGCTAAACAAAAAAAAAACAGATAAAAGAAAAATGGGAGAGTGGAAAAAAGTGACAAAATTAGGTAATCGACGGTCGAAAATGTACGGGGGAGAAAATAAAAGAAAAGAAAGACCCTAAGATTTACTCATCACCTTCCCATAGAAAAGTTTATCTTCAAAAAAAATTTCGTGTTTGGCCCCAACAATGACATTTCTTATTTCATCAAATTTTATTGAACTACTCATTACTCTCTCAAATTTCAAAATCTTTCCCATTTTCATTTGATAATGACACATCACATTTCAACAAAAATAATATAATGAGCCATTACAATTCATACTTTCAAGAGTCCACGTGTCGTGATCCTATTTATCCTTAAGGTGCCCCACTTTTACAACATTGGAAGAGTTTACCTTATCGTAACAGTTACCAACTTTCATAAATAAACATAGATTATTCCGAGGATTAAACCCTAGTCTTCATTTACCATTATACCCTCCGCCCAAAAATGAACCTAACCTCAAATCTTTCACTACTTCATGAAAAGTAGTAGGCCTAATTAAGTAATTTAATCTATCTTATCCAACCATAAATGGTGGGTTATTTATGGTAGCTCATTGTAATTATAAATTCCGTTGGGCGCCCATGGAAACACACTACTCATCTCGATAGTCCGGGTTTGGTTCTCATGGGTACCCGACTCTCTTTAGTGAAGTAGTGAACTAATATTTTAGTTTCGGGTTTTACCCCACTTACCAACCCGTTATGAATTCTAGTAATTAAAGGTGGTAGTTGGAGATTTGAAATGAGACCAAGGGTTTGTTTGTTTTTGCTTTTTCATATTATCTAAAATTTGACATATCTAGAGAGTCAAGATGAATTTTGTAAATTTGATTGCTCAACCCAAATAAATCTAAAGTTAGTCTAAATAGGGCAGTGCTAAACAATCTGAGTTTAGGGACCAATCACAGATTGAAAGGTGACGTGGCCAACCCTAATTGTCATACCTGTTTCTCTCTCTTTACAATCTGATCAATTTGGTCGACCACGTCACGTTACCTTTTAGTCCATAGTCTGGCCCCAGAAGTCTGGTTGTTTCAGATGATAGAATTAGGAAACACGAGGCAATAACCTCATTTTGAAATCTGATTTAAGTAAATTTAGATATTAAGATAATTTTCATTTATGAAAATGAAATAAGCAAACAAACACTTAACACTAGTAAATGAGAGAACTAATGGTTGGTAACTTCCTAATAAGTCATATAATCGAAGTAAAGAAAAAAAGGAGAGAGAAGGGGTAGGGGAGGAATCTTATCCGATTATGTCTTTATAAAGCAAGAGAGAAGAGAAGAGAAAGAAGCAAAAGCAATTAGTAGAGACGATCAAGACTTTCTCCATCCATTAATGGCGATGAGAAATAATTATCTAAGCAAACCCAAACCCAATTATCGATTTCTCAATACTATTGATAATAGTAATAGAGAAACACCCAATTTGAATTCTGAAACAACCATGTTCGAATTCGACGAATCCACCCTCTGGAACTCAAATCACAATCATAATCTTCTTCCATCCCCTGATCAATTCAAAAAATCAATACCCAATTCACGAATCTCCAAAAAAGTATCATCAAAAATGGGAATTGAGAAAGGCGATCGAATTGCCGGAACTGCAAAATCATTGCCGGTTAACATACCGGACTGGTCAAAGATCCTTAGAGAAGATCGGAGAGACAATCGGAAGATCATGAATAACAATTACTCAGATGATGATGATAAAGAAGATGAAGATGATGAAAATGGGAGAATCCCACCTCATGAATTCTTAGCAAGACAATTGGGTAGGACTAAAATTTCTTCATTTTCAGTTCATGAAGGAATTGGGAGAACTCTTAAAGGGCGAGATTTAAGCAGAGTAAGAGATGCGATTTGGGAAAAAACTGGTTTTGAAGATTAAATTTTTTTAGTATATGAGTATAAATATGAGAACAAAATTGGAAGAACTTGATTAGCCATCTATCTGATTTTAATTTTGGCGGGTTGAGTTAATTTTTCATCTTAATTTGATCTATTTTATGAGATTTTTGTTTTGAAATTTAAATGTACTTTTTTTTTTTGTTAATTTCTGTTTAGTCTTTGAAGATGACTGTGAATTTGATCAAGCTCATGGTCATTCATGGATGTAATTTTTTTTTAACTTTTATAGGCTCACTTTGTATCGGATAATTCTCTATTGTTATTGGTACTAGCTGAATTTTCCGAAATTACAGAATATATATTAATTTTTATTGAAATTTTTCTCTTATATTTTCAGCTAAATCTTAAAAATTTTGTAAGTATGAATTTTTTTTTAATAATGCCTTGTGTTTAAGAGATATAATGGAGAGAGAGAGAGAGAGAGAGAGAAAAGTCATATAAAAGAAGTAAAGCAATAAACCACTTGTATGCTTTATTCTTGAACTCTTAGTTGGCCTTACCCGTGAATCGTGATTATACCGATTTATAAACGTCTTGCTAGACAAACATACAAGAGGATTACACAAATGTCCAAATGATTCATAAGGTAGAGTTGGTGCATCAATCAAGACTATTGTTCTTGAAAAATAAAGAGGAAAATTTTGATATATAAGAGTTTAAGTAGGGTTCAAATTTTAAACAGATTCGCTTTATAAACAGATATAAATAATACATGTAAAACAACCAGCTTATCAACTAAAACTTAATAAAGTTTATACAAATTCACTATTTTATTTGTATGATATGTGTCCTCACTCCCTTGTACATTAACCAAATAGATCATATTCAATAATTCTCAACTAACATTTCATTAGGTCTCTATTGTATTACTTGTTTTCTTGATATTTGATAAAGTTTTGAGGTAGACATTTGGTGGGGTTGTGGGAAGTTGTGACTTGTGGTGGGGATATGGCTATATAGTGCAGTGGTTGGTTAGGAACCTACATATTTTAAGTAGACAAAGACATTTGATCGTTACTTTAGATGCTCATCTCAATTATTGTGTTAAATGTCTATAAACATATCTTCTCTGTTTTTAGTTTATTTTGTCAAAAATCACATATATCATAACGTCACTTGATTAATCATTTTATATTCCTAACTATTGTTGAATTACAAAGTTGAAATGGTTGTTATCTTATTAGAAATTAGTTTTTTCGCATACTTTTTTCTGGGTGAAAGTCGCTATGTTCATATGTGACGTATGAACATATTTACTAATTTGGAGTGAAATTAAAAGAAGGAAGTGAAAATATTGGTAAAATAATTTTACCAAAATTGTGTTTGAAAAGAATTTTCTTCATACCAGTTTTTGGAATATATACATATTTCTCTCTTTACTTTAACTTTATGAGAGGAAATGAGCCTCGGATCTCCATTAAACCCTGCCTTGTGCATTTAGCCTCGGCCCTTTAATCAATGTGAAACAAGCACAGTT
>BEHA01003003.1:321989-339022 GCA_002897215.1 Eschscholzia californica subsp. californica | reverse complement strand
AATAAACCGAGACACAAACCCTTTCCACGTTTGAGCGACCTTCATCATCTTCTTCGTTTGAGCAACCTTCATCATCTTTTATCTTCAATCATCATCTTCTTTAATGGAGGTTAAAAAAAACTTCAAATCTAGTTTTAGGGTGTTTTCATGGTGTTTTCATGGTATTTTCATAGTTTTGTAGAGAGTTAAATATATAGATTTGTAGATCTACTTATTTGAAGCTCCATTGGTGAGGTTGTTCTTGGTTTTAGGGTATTTTCATGGTGTTTTCATTGTTTTTCCGTACAAATTTGTTAATATTAGCAACCACTTCTCGTTTTGTAAGCAACACTTTACAGTTTGTCTAAACATTTTACGGGATGTGTTAACACTATTCCGTACAGTTATGTTAACAGTAGCAACTTGTTCTCGTTTTGTTAAAAACACTTTACAATATGTGTTAACATTTTAAAGGATGTGTGAACATTTTGAAAAATGTTCACCACAATTTTGTATTAAAGATGTTCAGATCAGTCTAACGTTTTCTAAGCATTTTAAGCAGTGCCCAAACATTTGTTAAATTGCAAAGCAGAATTCAATTTAAAATACCTACACTTCTCTGCTGATGAGAGAACTTTTGATTTTGAAACGGACATACTCCGCCGTTGTGTAACATTTCCAAATTTGTCTTAACATTTGTTAAATTGTTTGGCCACTACCCATACAAACTAAACATTCCGTATAATGTTGTGACATTCATCTAGATGTTGTAACAACACTCTTGGATGTCATTCGACAGATTATTATGAACAAGATGGAATACATTTCTTTGCCCCTCCATTAATTATGTTCAGGATGGGAAATTCAAAGTTGCCGAGACGTGAGTTACGTCGAGGCAGGTCCACTTATTTTTGAAGTTTATTCCACTCTTACATGGTCTTGCCGGCGTTTGCAAGTAGACATTCTGAAAAATGTTGAATGAATGGATTGTGCCTTGATATATTTTCTTAAACAAAAATGATATTTATTTTTCTTAATCATATAATGTTATCAACATTCCTCAATATGTCTATATATCTTTGGTTGTGTCTTCACATTTTGTTTATTTCTTTACACATTCTGAAAAATATTGAAAGAATGAATACTTATGTGGTTAACTATTCTTTTGTAGATTTCTTTTTCATCCAAAACAAAGGCAAAACTGTAGATTTACATTCATAATAATGTTAGAACATTATTGATTGTAGCTTTATATATTTTCTTAAACAAAAATGATATTTATATAGAGTTTGAATCATATAAGGTTAGCCACATGACCAGCATTTTGTCGACATTCTCTAAAATGTCTATACATCTTTGATTGTGTCTTCACATTTTGTTTACTTCCTCAGACAAACTATTTATTGTCTATGCATCTCATATATTTTGAAGAACAAAAATAATATATTAAACAAATGTACTCCATATTCTTTCAACATCAAGATCCCACAACAAACAAAAAAAATAAAATACCAAACAAAATAATTTACAATCATTTTTTGTTTGTCCTCTAAGCAAAATTGAAGTCGTTGCGGGTTTACGAATGTGAACATAACACCTTTTCTCAAAAACAACTTCACTATTGCTTAGAACTTCTTTCCCCAAAGCACAAAATATCAATTCAGGTTTAATCTCCACAATCTTGTGTTTTCCTTCAATATTGATGACACCGCTCGATGCTTCAAAAACACAGTAATACATATGTTAGTATTTCTATATATTACTTGCAAACACTGTAAGACTTATGCAAACAATCTGTAAAATGCCATACCACCACCACTAATGTACAAATATATTCTAAAATAAATGAAGATTAGGTAACTTGCATGCTATATTATACATAATGCTTGAGGAACAATTTCTGCAATTCTTAAACATTCTTTAAAATGTTCCAACATTATCAATAATGCTTTAACATTATTAATAATGCTTTAACATTATCTATAACTATACACAGAACCCTAGGAATAATGTAGACAACACTTTCCAAAATGCCGGGACACTACCGATAATGCGAAAATATTATACTTAATGCTAGACCACAATCAATATTGAGAGGACATTTCAAAAATCTGATGCCACTATTTTTTCCAAATTTTAACTTTTTTCACAGAACCTTATGTCATTTCGTATGCATTCCTAAACATTTTGCAAAATGTTTAGGAATGCATCTTACCTTGGTCTGTGATTCAGTCACCTTTAATATTTTTTTGCCTTTTTTACTAGGCCCTGCAGTTGTTGTCTCTTCACTAGCCCTCTTTCTAGAGCTAGCTCTTTGTACAGCCTATTGTCTTGCTGCTGCTGCTTCTCCTTTTTAAATGTTTTGCACAAAATATTTCTACACAACCCAAAATGTCAAAAACATATCAATTTTTACTCATTAATAACCACAAAATCCATAACACCCCACTAAATGTTAAAACATAAACCACTCTTGGATGCCACATTGAACAATAACATCACTGTAATAATCAAGTAAAACTCCCAAAAATCATAAACAAAGTACTAAATGTCTCGACATAACCCCAATTTCTGGAACACAACCCAAAATGTTAAAACAACCCATTCATTTCATCAACATTCCAGAGAACAAAAACTGGACTACAAATGCTTCCAAATTGTCCCTTGCTACCTTGTGAACTGCTTTCAAATTACATTTGTTATTTCAAGAATTTTTCTTCTTTTTCTCCCTTGGCTCTGTACGTAGAGCCTCCACCATCTGCTCTTTCAATTTGGATGTCGCAGATCGATGCTTTAAACACACAGTAATAGATATGTTAGATCATTCAGCAAAATGGTCCAACACGACTACAAATGCTATAACACTGTAAGCTGATGCCAATGGTTTTCAGAACTTTTCACAAAACCCTAGGAATAAGAGTATGAATAAGTGAAGCACCATTTTACAGAATGACAACACACTAGCAATTATGCCAAAACATTATACGAAATGCTTAAAAATTGTTTGAAATATTTATAGAATATCATACCTTTGTCTGTGATGATGTCACATTCATCATTTTCTTGCCTTTTTTACTAGGCCCAGCGGTAGTTGGCTCTTCACTATCTTTTATATGTTTTCTGCACAAATTGAAATGTTTGTAAGATACCCCCACATGTTTAAAACAAACCAAAAATGTTTCTACACAACCCAAAATGTTACATCATATCAAGTTTCAGGGGTAAAAACCACCAAATGCATCAACACCCAACAAATTTTTTTATAAAAAAACAAAATGTCTCCAATATTTACCAAGAACAGAACCCAAAATGTCTCAACATAACCCTAATTTCTTTAACAGAACCCAGAATTCTAAAACAAACCATTCATTTCATCAACAAAGACAAACAACCAAAAATCGAAAACAAAGTACTAAATGTCTCCACAGAAACCTAATTTTCTCATCACAACCCAAAATGTAACAACAAACCCATAATATCATCACCAAACCTAACTAACAACAAATCCATAATATCATCACCAAACCTAACTAACAACAAACCCATAATATCATCACCAAACCTAACCTAAAAACTTGATGAAGAACCATAAACCCCAAAATTACCTTCTGTGAAGATGCATGATTCCGAAATCAAAAACAAAATCCATAAATATTTTATCACAAACCAAAATGTTTTCAACAATCACGAAGAACAACAACTTAAGAGCAAGTTAAACCCCAAAAATCAGAATCAAAGTACTAAAGGTGTGAAACGAAACCCTAATTTTTTGCAAACAACCCAAAATGTCAAAACAAACTCATAATTTCACCACCAAAAACCCTAAAACATGACCAAGATGTTACATCATATCAAGTTTCAGGGGGTAAAAACCACAAAATGCAGCAACACCCAACCAAATTGTTTTTTTTTTTAAAAAAAAGCTCTCCAATATTTACCAAGAACAGAACCCAAATGTCTCAACATAACCCTAATTTCTTTAACACAACCCAGAATTTTAAAACAAACCATTCATTTCATCAAGAAAGACAAACACCCGAAAATCGAAAACAAAGTACTAAATGTCTCCACGGAAACCTAATTTTCTGATCACAACCCAAAATGTTACAACAAACCTAACCTAGAAACTTGATTAAGAACCATAAACCCCAAAATTACCTTCTGTGAAGATGCATGATTCCGAAATCACAAACAAGATCCATAAATATTTTATCACAAACCAAAATGTCGACAACAATCACGAAGAACAACAACTTTAGAGCAAGTTAAACCCCAAAAATCAAGATCAAAATACTAAATCTGAAAGACGAAACCCTAATTTTTTGAAAACAACCCAAAATGTTCAAACAGCCCTAAAACTTGACCAACAACAGATAGAGGATGAAGATTTAGAGGAAGAACAGAGACGTACCTGTGTGTTAAACTCTGACGAACAGAAATTAGGGTTTGATGATGCTCGAACAAGAGAGAGAATCACCGGATTTGTTGAAAGAGAGCGAAATAGAGAGAGAGATGAGAAGATCAAGTTGCTTGTTGAAAGAGAGTGAAATAGATAGAGAGATGAGAAGATCAAGATGCTCGAACAAGAGAGAGAATCACCGGATTTGGTTTCGTTTGATCGAGATAGAGAGAGAGAGAGATAGAGGCACCAAAACGTTTTGAATGAAGAAGCTAGAGAGGGTTTTAGTTTCTAATCAAGGCTGTAGAGAGAGAAAGAGAGGGTTTTGAGAGGAAGGACGTTTTGAATGAAGAGAGAGAGAGAGTCTTAGGATTTTAGTGTCTAATCACTCAGACTAGAGAGAGAAAGAGAGAGGCATGTGTTTGGCTGACGCAAATGACAGAGAGGAAGGATGTTTGGGAGGGAAATGGGTGAGGGACATAAGAGGTAAGTATTTCTTTTGGGTGGATAGGAAGGTAAAATCACTTTTTGGGTTTTTTTTAAGATATTATTCCCTATTGGGTTGGATTTCCTATTTGGGCTCCTTTTTTGGGCCTTAGATTTATCCTCTCATTATATTTATAGATAGGTTTCTAGAACATTTTATCTTCTATTATCAATTTAACTAATTTATACTTTTATGTTTTATATTATATTAGGGTATATCCCGTGCCCTAGAGCACGGACACTTGTATCAATCAAATGTTACGAAATTTATTGTTATATTTTATTGAGAGAGTGAGAGAGAGATTTTTATTAGTTATTATTTATTTATTTTTTCTCTTAAATTAGTTATTATTTTATCGAGAGAGAGAGAGAGAGAGAGAGAGATTTTAATTTCTTTTTTTAACTCTTGAAATTTATTTTGTTTCTTTTTTCTTAAATTAGTTATTTTATTTCTAAGAAGGAAAAGATTATTGTTTTTTAAATAAGTAACTTTATTTCTACGAAGGACTATATTTTAAATTTTGAGAAGGACTTCTAGACAATATTTATTAAAAAAGGATGTTTGTCCTAGTCCTCGTTTTCCCTTCTGTTTTATTATATAGATAATTAGTTGTGTTGTATGTGGTTGATAAATTCAAAATTCCTATAAAATTTGTTAACAATAATATATTAGTTCTAATTAAAATAATTTTTTGAACCAAAACACAAATTTTTTGTGTATGACCTTGACCCGACCCGACGCATTTCGCATTTCACATCAAACGGGGAAGGGACGGTAATGGTTAAGCTATTTTTTTGTTTGAACAAATCTGTTAGTATACTTATCATCTGTTGGTTCATAATATCTATTAACAAATTCTTCATCTATTAATTATAATAAAATTAGATAATGCATGACATTTACAGGAAAAAAAGATAAAGAGAAACAAAAAAACATAGATAACACAGTCAAAAAAATAAAAATTAAGAGAAAACAAGGATAATTTTGTTCTTCGTCTAGACCGTCCTTACACCGTTTTTCTCCGTCTCTTTAGAACTCCTTTTTTTTATCTTCATCTAGACAGAGAAAGCAAAGGTAGTCTCTTCAGAAAGTAAAAGTCAGAACCCTTACATCCCTTATAAATTAGCACAACGCATCTCTCAATAGAACACTGCTTCTTTGAACTTCTTTATCTCTTCCTAGATCACTCTCTCTCTTTATCTCACGCTCACTGTGGAATGCTCTCACTCTCTCTTAAACTCTAAAAAATCTTGGGGGTAATGAAGATTTAGTCTCAAATTGGTTTATATACCCTAACCTTAAATCTGACGGGAGAAACTAAAGGCCACTCTAGAAAGTCTGAGAGGTGATAAAAGTTAAGAAATTTGGTCAAAACTCCCTAAAAAATTTGGACTTTTGTTAAAAAAAAAGATGAGTCAATTTTTTTTAGTCTTCAGTTCCCTGAATACTTTTTTGATTTCTAACACTTTGCGACAACTTTGCAACGCCTTGCGAAAATTTTACAACTGCTTTCCAACAACTTTGGAGCGCCTTGCAACACCTTACAACAACTTTGCAACACTTTTGTAAAAATATTGGGATTTTAACAAAAAAAAAAAACAAATATTTGGGTTTTTAACAAAACAAATATGAATATTTGAGTTTTTAACAAAAAATACAAAATTTGGGGTTTTAACGAAAAAAATGAAGCTTGTCTTTTTAACACAAAAAGTTTAAAATTGGGTCTTCGGTCCAATTTACTGATAAAAATATCGGGCGGGATATCGAGTTATGGTCTCGGGCTTTTATTTTTGGGTTTTTCGGTCCGAATGTTGGGTGAAGGGCATTGGTCGTGTCCTGCCCACTAGTGCCCGCCTATACGGGTCGGGAAAGCCCGACTCGGGATTATTCTCCCCGTCGGACCTTCGCGGTCCAGGCGGTCACCTTCGGTCGTGGGTTTTTGGAAGGTCACCTTTAGATCATGGGTTTTTGGTCCGTTTTCCAGTATCTTGGGATGCTCTAACGAGAAAAAGACTTGAGAAATTATATACATCCCTCCATTTGGTCCCACCCCCAGTCCCCCACCTGATGTGGCGACATATCATTTGAGTGTGGAACAAATGGAGAAAGAATGGTGAAACTATATACTCAAATGATATGTCGCCACATCAGGCGGAGGGTTACGGGAGGGACCAAATGGAGGGATGAATAAAATTTCTCAAAAGACATCCCCATGAAGCTCTATGAGATGGAAGTGAGAAGTTCTAAACGCGGCCCCACTTCTGCTACAAACAGTCCTCTCAACCCAAAATTTGTGGATATGATAAACCTGTAAACGGTGGTTCGAAAATCCGATCCGCATCCGTACTCAAATAATCTGACAATTCAGATATCGGATATTTTTCGATTACGGATATACCTATATCCGTAACCGAAATAATCCGATCCGATTGGAGTTTGAAATCAACGGTTAAGATTAACTCAAGGGACTAAAAAAAGTTAAATCAAACTTTGCGACTTTTATTCTCAATTTCAAGTCTTCAACAATTCAACCCTTGTCAACAAAAAAGAAAAAACCCTAGAACAACGAGGGCACTCGGCAGCAGGTTTAGAGATTTATGTAAGTTTCTTAAATTCTCTGTCCAGAATATCTCTCTCTCTCTCCAACTCTTGTAAGTTTCTTACATTATAATGGTATTTCAATCTCAAAAACCATTGTGATTCTTTCATAGCTAGTAAAATATAGAGAGAGAGAGGTTTAGAGATTTAGAGAGAGAAAGAAGATGGCTTATTAGTTGAAGCAAAAGATGATTTTGTTGCTCCATTTAATTTTTCTATCGTTGAAAGGGGAATTTACAGATCCGGTTTTCCTAATTCGTCTACTTATTCATTCCTTGAAACCCTAAACCTTCGATCCATCATGTAACCTGTCTCTCTCAATCTATTTCAGAAGTTCTTGCCTTTAGATGATTTTTGTAATACCTGATCAAGGGTAGGTTATGTTTCATGCCCTAGAAATCTTATTTGGGATCAATTTTGATTTCGGATTCGGATATCCGATTAGCATTTCGGATATCGGATTCGGATATCATTTTTTACCATCCTTCGGATATCGAACCCTTATTGGATAGTCCGAATATTTTCGGATATCGAATTCGGATAGTAATGTATCCGAAAATAGTTCGCTCCGTTTACAAACCTGATATAGGAGTACTTCAAAACTCAAATTTTGTGATATTCAGAAAAGAAACTCAAATTTTGTGGTGTAGAAAGTGCACTTACGGCCATAAAGGGGGCGGCTACAGAACCTATTTTGATAGATGGCTCTCATGGGAAGTTTTAAATGCACACCATTTTTGTTATATGCACTCACAGCTAAGGTAATTTTTGTTGAAGTCAAAGGAAATGTGAGTGTGGCAAGTAGAAATAGTAAGTGTATATAACATTTGTAGGCTCTCATATAGTTTAGTACTTCGTTCTGAAAAGCTTGTGTTGGCTTATATTAATGAGACCATTATCCCAAGAGTAAAACTTCGGAGTCAAAATTAGAATTTTCAGAATCGAAGTCCCTCTATTGGGCCTTGGGTGATATTTAAACTGGGCTAATCCACGGGAAGTGTGGGCTATCTAGAAAAGCCTAGACCGCCAGCCCTTAGTAACAATTAACAAGGGAAGTTCTCTAGATGGAGCCTAGTTTTGCTAAAAACACCTCCTCACACCCTTGACCATTATCCATGGTTTAACTCTGGAATTGTTGAAACACTCTTTTCCTTTGGCTTTTTTTTTTCTACCCATGTGTTGAAGAACAAGGAGGAAGAAGATGAGAGGAAATTGAAAAGAAGACCGACGACAAAGAAGAAGAAATCCGACGACCGAGAAGAAGAAACCAAGAAGAAGATGATGTTGAAAAAAATAGATCTAAAAGATCTTTTAGACTATATTATAAATCTTTCTATGACTTTCACTTGTTATTCAAAGATTTCATCATATCTATAGACCATTTAAAGAGGTAGTTAGAACAACTAGTAAAAAAATAGAAATAATTAATTACTAGGAAAACTCATGTAAATATATCCTTTTCTAAGTAAAGATAAATACATTAATGTGGTGTGATTCTATAGCCAATTTAATTGAAGATTAATGCAGGCTAAGGGACAGTCTTTCCCAGGAAACAGTGGGAGAATATTTAGTGTTTTAGGTCTTGATAGGGACAAATCAAAACTAGTGATCAGTCCCCTTACCCCCATTATTGAACAACTCAAAGGTCTACCTCATTCATGGTTGGTGGGACCTAAATTTTATACCTCAATTTATTCTTCCCTTTCTTTAAGAAGATACATTCTTCCTGGTTTTTTTCAATTAACAAAGAAAAGGAGCAAAAGTGGTGACATTTTCAATCAAAACTAGTCACCACAAATTAGTCATAAAAATGTTCTTCAAAGTCCTATACTTCTATCTTTAAATATGAAAATTCCTACCCAAGTTTCTAAATCGGCCTCTTAAGTTCAGACAAGAAAGATAATCGCTAATTGGAGATTTTACTTTATCGAGATATACATCCGATATTGTTTCAACAAAAAAAAAAAAAAAGATATACATCCGATATAACTAAAAATTGATAATGATTGGATCCAAGTTTTCAAGTGTGAATTTTAGAGTGGGAAAAAGATTGACCTAAGAAATAGTAATAGATATCACAATACATAAAAGGTAAAAGAAACAAATATGAAACTCATATCATTGTTTTCTTTATCAGAAGGTGAGAAATTAACATCAAGTGGTCAAACTTCTTTCAACAAAAAAAGAAGTGGTTAAACCTTACCATTATTTTTTAACTCTGGTTTTTTTTTTATTTTTATTTTTTATTTTTTATAATACGAGGTAAGTGCCTCAATTTATTCGCTATTCGATCGAAACTGAAATGTTGGCATATCAATCGTCAACTGACTTACAATATAATTAGGAGTCTGACAGATCTCCGTAGTTTGATTTAGGTTCAAATGAAACACATACTTTGCAAGTACATGCAGTACTTCATTTACTTAACGATTACAATAATTAAACGAACAGTTTTGTAACTTTAAACTTTCTATCTTGATCTCCATATTAGGAAGGGCGGCACTTCAATGTTGTCCGACCAAGCCTAATCATTGTCAATGCATCCCCTCCAACATAAATTCATATTGGGTATTAAGCGTCAATTGTATCGCCAATAGCGCTGCTCTAGCTTCCGCCTCCATGGTTGATGTTGCATGGGTACTCGACGAAGCAACCATTATCAACTCACCCTCTTCATTCCTGCAAACCGCGCAGCCAACCCCTCTCACTTTGGTAAATGCTGCATCAAAATTAATCTTTAACTTCCTTTGATTAGGTGGCTTCCAAAATTTTATGGAGCTTGGCTCATTGGCTGGTTCTCTTCTTCAGTGACATCCATATTTGAACTTGAGAAATCTGCTTGCGTAGTTAGTGCCTCTTGAATGACTTTATAGCAATTTGGGATTGTTCCTTCAAACACACACATCTATTCCTGGATTTCCACAAAAATCATGCAACATATATTCTAAGCCCAATAATTTTCTCATCCTCTTAACTAGTTATCTATCGACACAGTAAGTGTTTCAAATCCTCCGTTTGTTTAGATATGTTCAACATAAGGACCATATTGTAATTTTGCATTTTTAAAACCCTTAACAACCAAAGTAAAAGAAAACTATAGATCAATTATGAAAAAAATCTTTTAAGCTAGGTGAGTGAGAAGAACATAGCATGCGATTTAAAATGATGTAAAAGAAAGAAAAACAAATGTAGTGAACAAGCAAAGGCAAAACAGGCATAGATTGACTGAGGGAAATAAAGATAGAGAAACAAGGTTGGTGGGGTACATAGAAAAATCAACAACCATATAAATATCGACAAATAACCAATTCAATTGATCAAAGCAACATATTTAAGAAGTAGAAGAGACACTGAAAGAAACACAAGGGGCCCAACACATGAAAGGCAAAGTTAGTAGATAGGAACAAAACACTTCACCCCATTAGCAACATCAAAAGCAAGAAACCAAAAAATAAAGAGAATAAGAGAGTAGAGAAGGAATGAGACAAAGTGGATGGATATTAATCCCTTCATCATTAATTCACTATATAAATATAAATCAAGAATGAATGAAAGAAAGAGTTTTTTATTTTTTATAAATTATTCCTTTGACTTGGTTAGATCATTGATTGTTGTTGTAGTACGACCACTAAAACCTCAAGAAACAAAATATGTAGCTTAAAGATGATTACGTCCGAGGTGCTTACATATAATAATACCGACCATTCAATACTATGTGGTTAGGGTTGTACAAATATCTTAAGTATATCTGAGTTACAAATTAAGCTTTCCTGCAAATGTGGGAAGTAATTGTCAAGAGTCACTTTATGTATTTTAGAAAGTCTCAAATAATTCATGTATGTCTCTAATGCATGACTCTAAATTTGTATTTTGACTTATGTGACATGGTGGTATTTCAATCTTGATTCAAGCTTCCGCACAATTTCCAACGTTTTATTGTTTTACTTTTTTTTTTTTTTAATTTCTTTTCTTAATTCCTTATGATTTAATCATTGTTTCAATTATCTTCATCAAGCATCCGAGATTCAAGAGTTGCACGAAGAAGAAAAAGAAAGCATTTGTTCGTTTCAAGACAAGAAATTTCTTTAAGAACATGAAGCCGATTTCATCCAAATCAAGACAAGTTCAATTTTTTAGCAACAAATCATCATTTCTCTCAAAGTTGGACACTTCAAAAATTTCGTGTTCCGACTTGCTGGGTAATAAGATATGTGAATAATATTTGACGACTCGAGAATTAGAGATCCGATGATCAAGAAAAGTCCAAAGATATTTGAAGATCTAGAAAATTCGGGTTGATGTATTTAGAATATCTCATGTAATCATCTAATATTATTATGAGATAGATATTATCTTGTTTCCTAGATTATATAGGAATATTAAGAAATTAGGAAACACTAGTCTACTCTATAAATATGAGTTGAGTCCTATAGTTTAATCATTCATACCTAGTGTAACGAATCAAAGCCACAACTGTGGTGGTTTCTCCGTGGATGTAGGCCGAGATTATGGAGGGAATTTTTTACTGAACCACGTTAGTTATCGTGTCACTATTTATATTCATCTATTTGATTATCACCTAATAGTGAATTTAATAAAGCCGTTGATTTCCAAATCTCTCCCTGTGTCGGCTTTGACTTTCGGTGGTCCTATCATTTTTGTATTTGATATAAGCAAAACTCATTTTTTGCATTCAATACTGAGACAAACTATTAATTTGAAAAAAAGGTAGATAGTTTTTTACTAAGTTAACCATGTATCACTGTAAACACAACGGTCGTTTTGAGACCAACAATTTAAAATCGTACACACATACATCATACACGCACTAAACCAATTAAGTTTAAGTTGGGAGTCCCTAGTTTACAAACCTCTCTTGGAAGACTTGAGAACTTAAGAAAGATTAGAAGAAAAAAATAGTAGAAAAAAGTTGAAGGAGAACAAGAAAAAAAGTTAGAAAAAAATTAAAAGCAAAGGAAATAAATAAAAATAAATAAATGGGGCGTATTTAATTTCTTAGGAGATCTACCCAAACTAGTCGTTGGGAAGAAATTCTCAAATTCAAATATCTGGGAGTTTGGCCCCGCACTATTAGGTTTTGCTCTTAAACATGTACACGGGGAAACATCATCTCATAAATTAGTCTACAAGTTTATACTACCTACCGAGTCAATGAACTTTTTTTCCTATTTTTTTCAAAGAAACAATACATAGATGTATAGATTTAAATTTTTGATGTCAGATAGAACATAATACCTCATGTTTGTTGTTTCTTTGGATTGCTATTTCGGGTTCTACGAGAAATCATATTATAGTAACAAGGTCTTATATTGCATATTTTGAACCCTGAATTCTGAAAATTGGTTTTTACTAGTATAATCTAAAAGAATGTATTGGTGGAAATATAAGAATAGATCAATGGAGAAATAAAAATAATGAGAATAAATTGTTGTGTCATAGTATGGAGGTTACTGCTTTGAAAGTGATTTTGGAACAACCTCGGTGTAAATTGTATAACTCCTTTCAGTCTCCGAGGATCTACGAAATCTACTATTTTCTTCTCGCACTGAAGAGAAGAATATTGGAGACAGTAGGAAAATAACTTAGTAGTAGAAGAAGATGATTGTTTTTCTATGTGTTTTCATCTGTCAAATTCGACCAATATATATAGCCACAAAGAGAGACTCAACCAACTAAGAAATGTGGTAGAGAGGATAGAAGATCTTGGAGATACACTCAGAAACAGATCGTGCTTATTCCACGAATTTCTGTGACATAGAGCTTAAGTCAAAATAAAATTACTCCAAATAGCAAAAGAAGAATTCTTTCATAAAAAAAAGTAACAAAAGAAGTTTCAATTTAGATTCCTCAAGCTCTAAGCCCGTCACAGGTGTGGGGACCCTTCTCTACTCCTCTTAGTTGTTTATATCACTAATGCTACTATGTGAGATTTTTGAGTTGTGAAGAGGAGTTGTTAGAAGTGACTCGAATATGGACTGGTATCGAATCCGGTTTACGACCCGCCAACCCGCTTATAAGGCAATGGTAATTGCCTGCCGAGATCGAAGGTCTCGGCGCCGAATTTAATTTAGACCCATTAGCGGAGCTGATTGCTGAGACAGTGCTGGTATGCGAAGCAGTGCTCAGAGGTAGAGCTGGACTCCGAGACAGAGCTGGAATGCGAAGCTAGGCTTATGTCGGTTATTAGTATTAGCGTATCCGTGTATAATGTCTGTTGTAGAGAGAGTCGGTGAGGCGGTGAGATTGAAGTTTAGTGGCTATATAAACTAAACCCTAAGGAGATATCAGTAGCACAATCTCACGAATCTCTTGTGTAAACTTGTTTGCTTATCATAGTGAAAATCATCGTGTCGTTGTCGCCGTGGAGTAGGTCTCACCAACCGAACCACGTAAATCTCTATGTTTTGTTCTTTGATTGTTCGTTACTATTCCTATTGCTTCTGCTTGATTACTCGTACTGTTCACATTAACCCCGATTGACATAACAGAAATTAGATTTGAGAACCATATTTCCTTATGTGGTGGTTCTTTAAACTAATCGGTCAATTAGATACGTTAAAATTGAGATTCACGCAACTTTCTTTCCCATACTTCCTTTAAATGTTTGAGTAATGCTATAGAACAAGAAAAATTAGGCAGGTTCCTGACGAAAATCGTATGTGGCTTGCCGTGATTCACTACTCAGTGAATCAAAATCATCAAAAGCAAGAATCACAACCATCCACATAGGATTTCTGCCAAAAGTCTGTCTAATTTTTCATGTTCCTTATCATCACCCTAAATGTTACTTAACATATGAAATATGGACATGATTATATTAACTTAGTGAATTTCACTAATTTGGATGCATCAAAAATCACAAGACAATCCGCCATTCAAGCGTTTTTATCCTTTCTTTGACGATTCTTAATTTAAGTGAGAATGTTATGAATTTGAAATTCAAATAAATGATAAAACCAATAGCGATTTATAACAATGATGAAAGTTTCTCACTAAAATATGCGTATATGACAAAGCTAAAGAGTTTGTATAGTCAAGTTCTTTTATACAATATGTAATTTGTTTCTCGACGATTCATGCATAATGAAATTTCTTTAGTGTCGTGATTGTTGGAATCAGTACCTAGTTCAAAAGCAGCTTGACCGGTATTTCCTTAATTCGAGGGACCTAGATTCATCAGAATCTTGAGCAAGATGTCTCGTTGGATTCATCTCGTCGAGCTCTGAATTTAGACCTAAATTTTTTCCAAATCCGATTCTGCATGAATGAGTTATTACTAAATTAGTTTTGTATGCGTATCACTAACTATAAACCGGTTTTTTAAGTTAGTGCCATATCTATGATGTTAGAGAAGTATTATTACCTTATATATACTTTTTCATATATTTATAGTATTTTCGTTTAAATCGAAAGGTGCAAACCGCGCAATGTGGGTGTTTAGGGCATTTTAGAGGCGCCGACACACACTTTGCACGTACGCATCGTCAGTAGGAGCGATCAGAGCCTTTCATTTTACGGTCATAGATTTGATTCGACGGTCAGGATGTTTGGCGCCCTTAAGATAGATCTGTTGAGGATCTAAAGGTGTGCGTTCAGCGCATGAGATCTAGATAAATCAGTTGAGATCTGATGGTCAAGATTGCACCCGAAAGCCAGTCAAATATGACTGTTGGGAAGCATCCTTTCGTCTATAGGCACCTGTCTGAAGTGTTGTCAATACTCATATATATACCAAACAAAATTCAACAAACAAAACACGAAAAGTTTAGCATTCAAAGTTACATGAGCCTTTAGAGTTAAGAAGTCACTTTCATCTGTCGTTCTTACTGCTTGTTCGAAGTTCGCACGCTTTCAGAAAAAACAAAGTACTCTTAGTCGTCATCCTGAAAGGTATAGCCGTTGTATCCTGGGAGACAAACATCTGACTGGTTTAGTACTAATATGAGGGTGCTCACTGTCTTAAGGAAAGAGACATCTCGACTCGATTTTTTCTCTATGACCTTTTAATTAATCTCTGTTTTATTATTTTATTTTTCATTTTAATCGATTTCAAAAACAGTAAAATTTTTAGACATACAAATCTATAAGGAGGTCTTTGAATTATTTCATCAAGACACTAAAAAGTATAACCTTGTTTTCATCAAGACATGAATATCTAATTCCTGGATTTTCATAATACGAGAAAAACAACAGTGACGTTGTCACAATGGTGGTATAATATTGACGAAGAAAGAAAATTTAAGAACTAGAAGAAAATAAAGAGGCAAAAGCTTGTCAAACAGATTAATGGTGAATGTATCGACTCAAGATGTCTTTACAACGAATTAAACCCACCTACACACACACACACATACTACATATATATATGTATATATATATATATATATATATATATATATATATATATATATCTGTTATATAAAACACAATGGTGATTTTTGAGGCGAGCCGGTGAATTAACTCTCACTTTCTACATATTTTCTTTATGGAATAATTACATTTTTTTTTTTGAGAAATCGACTATGATCTACTTCAGTAGTTACATCACATTGATACATCATGAAGATGTGATAAGCACGATAACTGCCTAAGTTCATCCATTAATGAAAGAGGCCTAAAACCCTATTTATACCTTTAGTAATCCAAGTTTAATAAACTTTGGATTCCACTTCTTCTGAGAATCGAACCTGGAACCTCTAGAGTTTTGGAGTTTATGTCAACACTTTCAACCACTTGGACAAGCAAGTGTTGACTTCTTCTTCTTGGTTGTTTTAGGTTGCCTCTTCTGTTATTGATTTTTATTATTCTACATTTTTTATTTTCTTTTTTTATAATTTCATTTTAGATTGTCTTATGTCTATAAAGGTGTAGCCAACACAACATAGAAACAAGATAAAATAAATCCTAAACTTGGAAACCAATAATTAAAATAAAGAATAATTAAATAAATAAAAAATCAAATGACCCTCTTTAGGGTGGTCGATTGGGCCAATACATGTGGCTCATTAGATGTAGCCGGACAGGCTACATCAGCTGCCATTTCTTACAAACGATACTAGAATGCATCAAGGAAAGGGAGGAGCGAAACAAGCGTGTAAGTCCAAAAGAATTGGTAAATGTTGGTTTAAACACGGTAAAAAGAATCCATACTGGATTGCCGGAGAAAATCAAAACTGAGGGCAAGGGGAACCTTGCAAATCTAGTAGTAGGCCCATTCTCAATTCACCAAGTTCCATAAGGGTGTGGATTAGGTTTTATCGCAAGACTATAAGTATTAGATTAGAAAGGAGAAAATTAAATTTTCCAACACATACATTTCTCAACGGTGACAACACAAACCTTGCCAAAAGTGTCCCTCTACTAATGAAAAGGTTATTAATTTGATCCAAATCATGAATTTGTGGGGTAAGCAAAATCCATCTTGAAACAAAGACTACCCTTTCACCATGGTCTGGGGTGGTTATAATGGCACTGGTCCTTTCCTCCTCTTCTTCTGAGTGAGTTCAATGATTTTTATCTTATTTATAGTAGAACAATTTGTAGAGGTAT
>BEHA01003003.1:310020-320405 GCA_002897215.1 Eschscholzia californica subsp. californica | reverse complement strand
GAATCTTTGAAAATATTATCCAAATAGTACTTAAATTAACACGCTTAATCTCATAGAGGCGGAGTCTACGAGAGATTGTTAATTAGGGCAAAACAACAGGTACAAAAGTAGGAGGAGTTCACAGGTTTAGCATTTGTCTTTTCTTCTTCTTTCTATTTATCCAAAGTGAAATTTCTGGTTCTGGAAGCAAAAAAAGAAAAAATGGCGATGATCATGGCGCCGCATCACAGAGAAAACAACTCTGGAAGTATTAATAAACATCTTGATACCGGAAAATATGTCCGGTACACGGCGGAGCAAGTTGAAGCACTTGAACGAGTTTATGCGGAATGCCCTAAACCAAATTCCATGCGTCGTCAACAACTTATCCGTGATTGTCCGACTCTTTCTAACATCGAGCCTAAGCAGATCAAAGTCTGGTTTCAGAATCGCAGGCAAGATGATTTTCACTTTGTTTATTTTTCCCTTTCTTTGATTCAATGTTCATGCATAAGGGTAAAAATGGTAGAAAATTGCTCATATTTAAGTTTCAGAATTGAGTTTTAATGAAAACTGAGAAGCAATTAGACCTTAAAATTCACATTTTTTTTTTAGAAGGGGAGTGAAAATGGGTATGGGTTTCTTGGATTCTGTTTTTTTTTTTTGGGTTTTATGAAACTCCTAGTTTTGTAAATTACTTGCAGGTGCCGGGAGAAGCAAAGGAAGGAGGCTTCTAGACTTCAAACTGTGAACAGGAAGCTTACTGCAATGAATAAGTTGTTGATGGAGGAAAATGATCGTCTTCAAAAACAAGTTTCTCAGTTGGTGTATGAGAACACTTACATGCGTCAACAATTGCAAAACGTAACTGTGCTTCTGCTGACCCAGTCATGATTTCATCTCTCTCTTTCAAGTTTTTATAGATCTTCCTTGTCACCTACTTACCCCCACCTATCTTATGCATTATTAAGTGAAAAACTTCGGATCACATAGTCACATAGATGAAACTATCGGAGCATTATTTCCTATGATGGATTCACCACATGCACATTCTTCGCCATGTTCAAACTGCATATATAGATATCTCTCCAAATATGTTTACAACAATGCTTGTTTGTTTATTTGTTCCAGCACATGTATTTTCATGTTACAACTTAAATTTCGTTTTTGATATACAAGGAGCAAACCTATTTTTGTAAGGTTTTGGGATTTTGAACTTCGGTTTTCTAATCCATCCTTGGCTTTGTCGCAGGCATCTGCAGCAACCACTGATGCAAGCTGTGAATCTGTGGTTACAACTCCACAGCATTCTCTAAGAGATGCAAATAGTCCCGCTGGGTAATTTTTTAGAATGTCAACGAGTATCTTGATTTGTTACTTTCTCTGAATTGTAGCATTTTGATTTGATTTCATGTTTTCTTCAGACTCCTCTCTATTGCAGAGGAGACTTTGGCAGAGTTTCTTTCAAAGGCTACAGGAACTGCTGTCGATTGGGTCCAGATACCTGGGATGAAGGTGCTCTAATTTCCACATTCGGCATTTTATTTTTGAAAATTGAATATCTCTACTCGTATCGATCAATATATATAGGCATTTTGCACTTTCGGATAGATATTTTTTGTTAATATCCCATATATCTTATCTAATTGTTCAATGTGTAACTAGCCTGGTCCGGATTCGGTTGGGATTGTTGCCATTTCGCACAGTTGTAATGGTGTGGCAGCACGAGCCTGTGGTCTTGTTAGTTTAGAACCTTCGAAGGTAATCTTTGACATTTAATAGAAAGATATTTTTCTGATGATTCTGCCACGTTTTAAAGGATTCTGTTCAACCGTTAATGTTAAGGAATTCAATCCATTTATGTTGATCCAAAATTTTGTGTTATTCCAAAATAGGTCGCAATTTCTCTTTTCGTCGTTATTCTGCAACTTGACGAGTAATATGCTTTTCTTTGTTCAATTGACAGGTTGCAGAGATCCTCAAAGATCGTCCGTCGTGGTATCGAGATTGCAGGAGCCTTGAAATCTTCACCACGTTTCCAGCTGGAAATGGAGGGACAATTGAACTGGTATACATGCAGGTGAGAAAGATTTTTCCGAGATTTAACTTCTTTACACAAGTTCTAAACCCTACGCGGGCATCAATTAAATGTGTACATTACTTCTTACCTTATTTTCCTTTCAGATGTATGCTCCAACTACACTGGCTCCTGCACGTGACTTTTGGACATTGAGATATACTACAAGTTTAGAAGATGGCAGTGTCGTGGTATGGACTTCTTCTAGTTTTATCTGGTGGATTAATAGTTTCTACTCCTTATCTGGTTCTTTAATATTCCTAAGGACTGCCATAACTTGTTTCTAGTTGACGGTTTCCAAGCTCATACTTTAGCATAAAGAAAATAAAATCCTTTGGTTTAGATGCAAGTCATATAGGGGAGAGATATCATGCATTACTTCAACTTGCTATTATGATGTTTTCTTTGCTCATCTTACATGCCAAATTAACCCTGTTGATTATTTCAATCAACTATCAGCATTATTACTTTGGTATTCTGTTCAGGCGACCAAGGCAAAGTGTTACTTCAGATTTTTTCAAAATCAGAAGTCTTAACTTCTCTTCCTCGTTACTGGTCTTACAAGTAACCGTTATCCTGGATTACGGTGATGTAACAGGTAGTTGCGGAAATGGTTTTTCGAATATTATATATTGTATGCATGGATGTGGTAAATATTATATTTCTGTATATGTGAAGGACATTGTGTGTCACTCTACCTAAGTTTAGGTTGTAGTTAGTCTGTCCTCCCCATGAAACTTACAATATTTACCTTTTCCTTATTTTTGCCACTTTGATATTCATTCTTTCCTTATTTTTCCATGGATATAATACATATTTCTATATATGTCAATGCCATTATATGTATGTGTGTAACTTGTGGCTGTGGGTTTGAATATTAGAGATAAGCGTCTTACTTTAACACTTTAACATTTGGGTCGTTTAGAGTCTAGATTTGACCCTGTCTTAGGCCCCATATTTTCATTGAGTTCCCAAGTTAGTTTGTAAGAAAAACCAGTCTTTAATTTGGATCGTTGTTGTAAAGCAGCTTCTAGTGATTTATCTTTTCTCTTTCTCTTTTTCGGGGTTAATATATCAAGGTCTGCGAGAGATCTTTATCTGGTTCTGGTGCTGGCCCAAATGCCTCTGCAACCGCCCAATTCGTGAGAGCTGAAATGCTACCTAGTGGTTATTTGATGCGGCCATGCGAAGGGGGAGGATCAATCATTCACATTGTTGATCACCTAGATCTTGAGGTTTAAGTTCAAATATCCATCTGATCTATGAAAGACTTTCCCCTTCCAGCTACTTATCTTTCCGTTTTTATTGTTAGGCATCCAGTGTACCTGAGGTGTTGAGGCCACTTTATAAATCGTCAAAAGTTATAGCTCAGAAAATGACAATTTCTGTAAGTATTCAATACTAGTGGTTTAATTTCAGGGAAGCGCATTCCTAAACTGAACGATCTTTTTCATATTTGGTCAGAACCAAGAGTCTTCTTTATACTATTTCTTTGCTCAGCTTTGTTATTGGGTTAATTAGAAGGCTGTGTGAGAAAAATGCTCAATAACAATCATGCGCTAGGTTTTCAGTCACGTAATTCTTTTTGCACTCATAAAATTGGGAACTTAATTAGCATTTTCTCCAAAGGCACTGAACCACATTAGGCAAATAGCTCAGGAGACCAGCGGTGAAGTGGTATATGGTTTGGGCAGGCAGCCTGCTGTTCTCCGGACTTTTAGTCAAAGATTGAGCAGGTGCGCTGCTGATTCTTTTTCTTCCTTTTACGCTAGTTCTCTTGATCTTAGTATACTTATCCCGTGAACTTATGTACGTTCATTTCTTATTGACTTTAGGGGGTTCAATGATGCGGTTAACGGATTTAGTGACGATGGCTGGTCTCCTTTGAACTACGATGGTGCTGAAGATGTAACCATGGCTGTTAACACCACCAAACATATAGGCGTTGGTAATGGTAATATCATCGCATTGCCCGGAGGAATCCTTTGTGTGAAGGCGTCCATGTTACTCCAAGTGAGTTGACCTTTTCTTAATGACAAGAAATTGGGCGGAAGGCCCAATTATAAGTTTTCTTCTTTAAGTTAAAACGACAAATTATATACTTAAATTTTGTTTGGTTAGAAATTCAACATTTGTATTTGTTTAGTTATAAACCCAAATATTTATATTTTGTTTTGTTAAAAACATAATTTTTTGCAACTCTTTTGCGAAAATTTTTTTCTTCTTTAAGTTAAAACGACAAATTATATACTTAAATTTTGTTTGGTTAGAAATTCAACATTTGTATTTGTTTAGTTATAAACCCAAATATTTATATTTTGTTTTGTTAAAAACATAATTTTTTGCAACTCTTTTACTATTTTTCGCAAGCAGTTGCGACCCTATTGCAAACAGTTGCACATTACGAAAATACCTAGTGAGCTGAAGACCGGAAAAAATTGTGTAATCATGTTTCACCAAAACAAATAAATTTATAGGAAGTTTTGACCAAATTTCTCCTTATTATTTTGTCCTCCGTAACTTAGTACAACACAATCTTTTCCATTTTTGCAACTAGTAACAAAAAAGCATCAACATTTCGTAGTGTACCAACGTGAAGGCGAATTAAGGAAAATTTGAAGAACGGATCGAGTAAGGAAATATATTTAGTGGAAACAATTTGGACTTAAAAGTACCAACTTAGGTCTCAATTATTTGAAAATTAATTAACTTGCTGATTATGTCGTAACCTGTTTTCTACTAAAATTGGCAACGGTGTTTCTGATTCTTTTTTCCACAAGTCGCTTTCTTCCGTTTTAAGGGTAAAAAGCTATTTATTCTATTGTATGTTCTATACTCTATTTCTTCTTAGATCTATGTTTAAAGGAGTTGGTCAATTTCATGTTTCTCTGAGTCTCAGTCTAGGCAGAAATATTTAGTGAGCCTTATCTGTTAAATTAAGCGCAAGCGTGGGTTAGCAGTTACCAACTTACAATAGACATTTGTAAAAACTTGAAACCTCGAACTTTAATTAAGCATAATTTGGTTGCATGCAACTTCATCTGATAATGTGCTTCTTGTGTTAGAATGTTCCTCCTGCATTGCTGGTTAGATTTTTGAGGGAGCACCGATCTGAGTGGGCTGATTACACTATTGATGCTTACTCAGCTTCAGCAGTGAAATCTGGCTCTTACCCCTTTCCAGGAACGAGACCCACCAGATTCTCTGGTAGCCAAATCATCATGCCACTTGGTCAGACTGTGGGAAATGAAGAGGTCTGTTCACTATCTCAGTTTTTTTGCAGTTACTTTTCTTACTCTCTTTAGAGGCTATGGTAAATCTCCATGGGCGCAGCTTGTTCTAATATATATTTCATTGGTTTGATTATACCCTGAGAGCAACCATTTTTGCATGTAAAATTTAATGTGTTTGTATGGGCCTAGATATCCACAGCTTAAACCCCATGATTTTCATGATTTTTGCCAAATTTGGGGGCCTTCATTATGTGAGTAGTGGGTTGTAAACTTGTAATGCTATAGGATGGCGCGAGAGATATTTTTCTTCCATCGGTGTATATGACTATATAATTATTATCTTTATGGTGTACTTTTATACGTAGACTCTTTTCATTTGCGTTTTGATGTATATTTCAGTTACTGGAAGTAATTCGGCTTGAAGGCCATGCCCTTCCGCAAGAAGCTCTTCTATCCCGGGACATTCATCTTCTACAGGTTTTTTTCAGGCTAGAGTTAATAATTTTCTTTGTTCTTGTCTGGTAAATGCTAGTGTCTAACATAAACCCTCACTTTTACACTTTTTGACCTGTCATGACTCGTGAGTTATCCAGTTACTGGATCAGGTCATGCTTACTATTCTGTCATTTTAGTACTTATAATAGTAGAAGTTGTTTGAGAAAATGTTAAATATGGCAATGTCTATGATTCGACTTTAACTTTTCAAGCTTAGAAGCACTCTTGATATATTCATTGGGTCCGACGTTGCAGATTTGTAGTGGAGTAGATGAAAATGCAGTGGGAGCCTGCTCTGAACTTGTTTTTGCTCCAATTGATGAAATGTTCCCGGATGACGCTCCATTGCTTCCTTCTGGATTTCGGATTATACCGTTGGATTCAAAAAGAGTTGAGTTTCAAACCTTCTTCTATGCTTTTATGCGTCTCTATATATAAGTACATAACTGGGAGTTTTGGGATGTCCGAAGTACATGATTCTTTAATAAAGTGCATACCACTTATTTCGCTTTTCATCCAAATAACTTATCATACATAATGAAAAACAGGAAACTTCAACCTCCAATAGGACTTTGGATCTGGCATGCAGCCTTGAAGTAGGTGCGTCGACAAATCGTGTGAGTGGAGAAGCATCTCACAATAGCTCAAACATGCGTTCAGTCTTGACACTAGCTTTCCAGTTCCCATTTGAGTACAATCTCCGGGATGATATTGCTACCATGGCTCGACAGTATGTCCGCAGTGTTCTCTCCTCTGTTCAGAGAGTTGCCATGGCCATTGCTCCATCAGGACCAGGACCACATTTGGCGCCAAAAATATCTCCAGGCACTCCAGAAGCTCTTACACTTGCTCGTTGGATCTCTCAAAGCTACAGGCAAATCCACATCTTGTCATTCAAAAACTGCTCATGCATTCTTGAAAAAACTAATCTTCTTGGATACAAAATACAAACACAATTAAGCTTCTAGACTCTAAACCCGTGTATTTTGTTTCTGTTCAGTTACCATATTGGAGCAGAACTGCTGAGATCTGACAGTGAAGCAGCTGATTCTGTGTTGAAGTTACTCTGGCTCCATCCTGATGCAATTTTATGCTGCTCTGTAACGGTAAAGCCATGATTCCAGTTAGAAAAATTAGTCCGTCTTTCATATGTGTAACTGTGGTAAGTGGTATCAATCTTGATTAGGAAAACCTCGGTTAGTTTCCAGCACCCCCACCATGATCACACACTTAAGAAACGGATCTCCGTAAATTGATTTTTTCCTCCAAAAACTCAAATGGAAAATGGAATAGTACAAATGTAAGATATGATAACTTTCTTCACTGAGTTACGTGATGATGTTGAAGAACTAACACGGTTATCTGGTTTTGTTCAGTCTCTACCAGTCTTCACCTTCGCCAACCAAGCTGGACTCGACATGCTGGAGACAACACTATTTGCTCTACAGGATATTACACTGGAGAAAATATTTGACGAATCTGGGAAGAAGTTATTATGCACAGATTTTGCCAGGATAATGGAACAGGTAAGAAACTATAAGGATTCAAATCTGATCCACCATATTAACTTTTATGAAGCAAAAAATAAAAATAAAATAAAATCATGTTCTCTACTTTCCCTATAATCTTTTACTTGTTCTTATTTGTTTCTGTAGGGTTTTGCTTATCTACCGGGTGGGATATGTTTATCAACGATGGGGCGTCATATATCGTATGAACAAGCCATTGCCTGGAAAGTTTTATCTGAAGAAAACTCGGTTCATTGCCTTGCGTTTACTTTCATCAACTGGTCTTTCATGTAACTCAATCATTTATAAATCGCACTCCAACCCATAGTTTACTTGATAGTTTGTGTGTGTCTGTGTGTGTGTGTTTGTTTTAGTTAGTTTAGTTTGTTAGTTTTGTAACAAAATAACAGTGTTTGCATATCAATATATTTATATAATTAAAGAGAAAGTAATGGGATTGTTCCAAATTTTTACTTGAAAGCAGAAAATTGCTGTTTCTGTTTATTTTGTCATCATATATTAAATTGGGTGGTTGAGATTTGAGAAGATTACTACAGGAGTATTATTACACGTTTGTTTTGTGTCACAGATTCAATGAAGACCACCGGAGCCAGAACACAGTCTGAGCTCTGAACGGAGAAAAGTCAGAGTCCGAAATTGAATAGTGGTAATGAAGACTAGCTGCATTTAAATCTTCACCAGCAATTAAACCAGAAGTAAATGCTGTAGCTAGAGGGAGATAGTGGGGTACAATCGTCACATTTACATAAAGAAACTTTCTGATGCAAGTAATAAAAACTGAACTCTGTTTCTGTTTCAGTTTCTTGTCTTTTGTTTGGTCAACCACTCATTTTCATTCTAATCTCTAACTACTGCAATATTTGTATTTCTCTGGGGAGAATCTAGGGTAGGGAAAATGTTCGAGCTTCGACAAATCATTTCGCTCACCCGAGCGCGAACTAGTTTGTTGGTACTTGAAGTCTAGTGTCTGCAACACCTACTAACTGCTAGACTCAATGAGCCGGCCTGAGGTTCTAAAGGCTAGAGCTACCAAGTGCCTTGCAAGCCTGCTTGGTTTAGAGAGCCGGCCTTTTGTCCTAAAGCTTGCCAAGGATGAAGAACATCCATTCGATATCTAAATCTTGTGAATTGCAAGTTATATGTTTCTTTTTTGCAGAGATCTAAAACATTTGACCAAAAGCGGATCTTACGATTAGATTTCAGGGATAAATCTGAGATAAAGACTGAAGCTCGAATTGTATTTTGCTGTCCTCTTCTTTTAGAGGATGAGATGTGGATTTTGCTGACCATAGTACTGGTGCTAATATTCTTTTAGAATCACTTATTGACCTAAATTACAAACAGAAACAGTCTAATTTGTGCGGGGTTTAATCTTCTCTTTTTTCTTTTTCCAGAGGTACTGAAAGAATATTTTGGACTGCTCAAAAGATGGTTTGAAAAAGTTAAATGTCAATCTGAAATTTTGGTTTGTGGGTCTCTATGACAAAACATTCATCCTGTCAAATAGACTATATGGGACACCATAGTCTGGCGATGTCACTATTGTCCCGCCATATTATCTCGGGAGATGCTAAGTGTACAAACGGCTCCAACCCACACCTCCATCTGAGGGTGTAAGTGTATAGACAAGCTATCGGTCTGTACAATTGTCTATACACGTACAATTTTCGTATTATCTTCATCAGTCAAAGTGAAAACTGTATCATCTTCATTCTTGTCCACATGTTCTTGAAACCACCGTCTTTTTTCTTACCACCAAGAGATTTTTCGAGTGGAATGAAGGAACTAATAAACTCGTCTAGGATGTCGGACTAAATTAGCGGTGATTACCCGTAGGCCCAAATTTCTTTGATGGCTACCAAAACTCTTTGACCATTAGGGTGCTCGATTTGGGCTGGTCCACTCAAAATCAGGAAATTTGGTGAACATTGCCCGCGAGTGAGCACCAACAGGGCCGGTTCCATTGAGCACCAGGCAAGTCGATTGGCAGGTTGACATTTACATTTAAAATAAATAGCACATAACTTCAAGAACTTGACTTCGTTACCTTACAAAGATTATCCTTTACATTAGATTCTGATGCGGAGAGATTTCTCAGAAGATCTTCCAAGAATCTTGGATTTCATAAAATTTAGTTATTTTATAATTTCCTATTTTTATTAGTAGAGATTTACTATTTTTAGTAATTTTATATTTTAGGAAACTTTCTTAGTTTTAGATTCCAGTATTTTATTTATTTAGAAGTAGATATTAGAATTTGATTAGGTTTAAGAAACTGGTATTTTATTTATTAGAAGTTGTTTATTAGAGTTTGTTTAGGTTTGAGAAACCCCTAATGCTATATAAATGGGATTCAGTAGTTGTTTAGTTTATCAAGTTTGATCAATAAAATTGAGTATTTTAGTTTAATCTTGTTAGTTTTGGATCTACAAGTCTCAAGACGAAGATCTGAAGGTTCTTTTGGATTTTATAAGTTTTAGACGAAGTCTAATTCTTTTCGAAGTTTTCCGATGCGTCAGTTGGCATCAAGAGCGAGGATTCGCCTGATTCGATATCATCTACGCAAATATTGCGTTAGAACACATCAATGGGTTTGCCAAAGATGCATCTAAGGCTGGTTTAACAAAAAAAATAAATATTATCCACATTATTTTTCCATTACCAATTTCGTTATCAACAATATGGAGAAATATTATCATAGTAACAATCTTTCAATGCAAGTGCACCCACATAGATATTATATTGAATACAAGATGAACGCAAAGATACCAATATTCGATGGATAATTTAACTATTAAAAGAAGAACACAACAATTTCCACATTATGTTAACAATACAAGAGATGAAGGGATTAATTTCTCAATTCAAGTGTACCCACGCAGAGATTATGATGAGTACAAGATCAATGAAAAGATACCAATCTTTGGTGGGTATTTACTTATAGAAGACTTCCTTGATTTGCTAAATAAAGTCGAACGACAAGTCAATATGTCGGCTACTATTCTCAATGAGAAGATAGTTGAAATTATTACTTGTAGACTTAAAAAGAGTGTCGCAGATTGGTGGGATCAA
>BEHA01003003.1:293392-305047 GCA_002897215.1 Eschscholzia californica subsp. californica | reverse complement strand
AACAAAAGAAAAAAGTATCTTCTATTTGATGAAAGTATACATGTATATGTGATATTATAAGACATTCATTCACAGTATATCTTTTAGTGTACCATCTACTTGGATCCGATTTTCAACTAAGAACTCTTTAAAAGATGAAAGTTTGGAGTAATTATTGCTCCAAGAGAAATAAATAAAACAAAAGTAAAAGAAGATGCATTGAAAGAAAGGAATTTCGTATAAAAGAACAAAAGCCGTGGAATCTAAGAGAAAAAATTGGAGAAAGAAAAAAAGAAAAAGAAAATCAATAGAAAACAAACATTATACTTGATTGAAAAATGAGGGCTTGTTTGACCCTTTTAGCTATTGAATGTAAACCAAGAAAAAAGTTAATAACATCTAGTCTTATCTTATTCTCTTGATTTAACACTATTATTATCTAATATTGTATATGATATGCTTAAATATGTATGTGTAGTGTTGTATTTTAGATTCTCAATATCGGATAGGGGTCTAAGTGGACACGCAAGGTTTGGTTAAGAATTTGGATAACGCGAAATGACATAAAACAAGCGGGTCAAATGCTCTTTTCTTTAGACACATATTATTATTAAAAAATCTGAAATACTTCTTTGTATTAGAGTCTGAGTGAGATTTTGACTCGAAAATTGATGTAGTATTTTCTCAAATACCTAATTTTATAAAAAGAAAAAATTAAATAATTTCAATGATTTAAAATTAGAAATACAAATACTGGCACCAATATTGAGTAACAAAGCTCTACCTGATTTGGCACCCAGTATAAAGATTGCTCATTGTCTTCTGCCATCCTTCCCAATGTCAAAACCAAAAGGATAGATAAGAGAAGCCCTTTGTAATATACTCTATAACTAATCCTATCTAAGCCTCATTATGATTTAGGAGGATACATAGCTCGAATTAAAAACAACATTTCCAAGTTATCTCTCTCTCTCTCTATTTCTCTGTAATTATATATGACTTTCAAAATTATATCTTGACTTATAATTGTTAGATATTATTTTACAACATTACCACAATTCAAATTCGTAAGTAAAATACTAATTAAACTAATCCCAAAACTCAATAGAACTCTGGAAATGTGTCTGTTGCACGATGTAAAATCTTAGTTAGCCGTTCTTAGTTGCTTATTCTCTCTTTTGTCCCGGGTGGATTGAGTAGCCTAGTAAGTGCACCCCATGCTATCAAGAAACTATTGACAAGCTCCCACTCTTGAAATTCTTGATCTTATCACATCAAATAAGAATGGTAAATTTTTAGGGAGAGAAGGATGAATAAAGGAAATTAGTTTGGGTTGAAGTGTTTTTTTCACAAATAATAGTATTATTTATATCCATTTACCTTTAAATACACATGGACCACATTTGATAAATGCAAAAGAAGTTTAGCTCAAAAAATGTAATAAAACAAGCTAGCCATGGCCTACCATTTAAGAGGAGTTTTTAAAGCCCCAAATAGAGTAATCAGATCACTCACCTCCTAATAGTCTAATTGGTTGGTCACTACTCATAAATCATCCACAAATAGGTCTCAACCCTTAGTGCCGTTTGAGGTCACAAGTCTTCTATCTTCAACACATGAATGATAAGGACAAACAAAGTCCATTAGGGTTTGCTCCCATCTAATCAAATATATTACAAAATTAGCATCTCGATATGATTTTTTGGATGACTATATTTGAATTGGAAAGATGTTACTTGTCCGTCAATAAATTGATGGGACTAACGAACCTAGTCAATTCGTAAATAAAAATTATACTATATGATAGAATATAAATGTGGGAATGACATTATTGTAATATAATTATCATTTTTTTGTATATTAATAGAATACAAGATATGAGACGGATCGTAAATAAGAGATCCGGCGGTCAAGATGAGTTGCAGAAATAATATACGTGTGTAACACGTGTATGTCGTGACGGATCGAGAAGACATGGTATCATGAGCAGGTTATTTGTTCGTGTTTTATGCTTCCGCAAATTCCAACTTTTCTTTTAGTTGTGATTATATTACATTTCAATCGTGTATACAATTTGTTTTCCAAGATTAGTCTTGTGATTATGACGAGAAAATCAAGTAAAACTAGAAAATAAAATTCAACCAAGAATAGGAGATTCGAAATTTTTATGGGATTACTCAAGTTTATTGAAGACACACTTCCTCTCCAACAAAGGTATGATTCTACATTTATTTTCAATTTTTTCGGATTTTTTTTTCAATTTTTTCGAATTTTTTAGACCTCAAATAGGTCTGAAATTAAAAATAAAAATTTCCGGAACCAAAATAACGGATCTGGTTCACTTTCTAGTAACCAGATCTCTCGTTCCGGAATAAAGAAAACCCGGTTTTCACAAAATGGCCATGTTTGACTTCGCTGACTTAGTCAGCGACCTTTGACCCGTGTTTTGTTACAAGTGCTGACGTCATGCTGACGTACTCATTGACTCCGTCAATACACTTTGACCCGAGTTATTTCACCTTCTTCCCGAGAGAAACCCTAACAACTTCCTACCGCCGCCGACAGCCACCCTAGGGTTCGATTTCCGGCTTCCTTCCTTGGATTTTATGGCGAGACTTTCTTACCAATCGATCGCTATCATCGATTTGGACATGATATACTAACCACCAGAGATTCCCCTTTCGATTTGGTGAAGAACTGATTTTTTTTCTCGGTTTTAAACAACCTTCGAACACTCTCTCTCTAGAGTTTTCTGCTGCAAGGTTTCAACCTTGATTGGCCATTTTATTTCTTTCCAAAACACTATGTTGACGAACCTTAGAGCTATTAAGTCTCTTATCCCATTCGTGCTACATAAGCTTTACGATTTCCAGCAAACCCTAGAGTTATCAGAACACATTGTCTCACCGGAACCCTAATTTTGCTGGACACTATTTTCCCCAAATTATATATTTGTGACATACATTTTTGCCACAGTTTTGTGTGACAATGTTTTGCCACAGTGTCTTTAACTGTCGGAAATTTTTTTGTGACAGACATTTCTATACTGTCACTTATATCCAACTCTTCATAGTTGTGACCCAATTTTCTACTGTCACTTATATCCATCTGTGACGCAATTCTTTTGTCACCTTTTCTAGTTCGATATGTGACACTAAATAGATTAAATTCATCTATTTCTCTTCCGGATTCACCCGTGACATTTCCAAAACCATACTTTCGGTATGATGACTTCTCTTTCTTACCAATATATGTTGGATTTTTTCTACGACAAATAGAATATTTCTATTTTGATTTTTAATCACGGATTCACCCGTAATATTTTCCATATCATACTTTGTCTATGATAATCTTTATTTATTTTCAAGTTCAATTTTTGGAAATTCCTTTCACCTAATAGAGTATATCTTCAACGAATAAAGTATCTCTTTCACGAATAGAATATCTCTATTTTTTCCGGAATTATGTCCGCGATCTTGCCTTTTTTGGCAATGAATTTCATGTCGACCATCGTTTTGGTTGTTCCTTATCCAATATTTTTTTGGTATTCCGACAATGATTTCTTGTCGATTTTCAACAAAACAACATTATTTTGTTGTCACTCCTAAAGTTCATACTTGATGTTTTTATACGACAAGATATTGATTATCACAACCTTTTAGTTGTTGACATTTTCTTCATACAATGACCAACTTTACATACATCAGAAAAATACATGTAGTTTCGTTGTCATTGATTTTCGCTCAATTCTTTGACCGCAATTCCAACTTTTTAGTTGTGACTAAATCCTTCAATCATCTTCCAACGCATCCACAATCTAAGAGTTGACAGAAGACGAATTCGAAGAATCGACAAGTACTTTTTTCTCTCTCCAAGTCGGACACTTCAAAAAATTACGTGCTCCAACTTGCGGGGGGGTAATAGAATACAAGATATGAGACGGATCGTAAATAAGAGATCCGGCGGTCAAGATGAGTTGCAGAAATAATATACGTGTGTAACACGTGTATGTCGTGACGGATCGAGAAGACGGGATCCGACGATCAAGAAGAGTTCAGAATATATTTGAAGATAGTGAAGATATTTGAAGATATGTAATATTAGTATAATATATTCAGAATATCTCTTGTAACTATCTAATGGTAATATTAGATAGATTTTGTATTATTTCCTAGTTTAGTAATCAGAAACTAGGAAACCCTAAACCCTAAGTCATCTATAAATAGGAGAGGGTTTTAGGCTTCAAACTCATCGAGTTATGTCTGACCAATGTAACCGATCAAACCCACGTACAATTGTATGTGGTGAATTATAATAAAGAGTTATTTCTCCGTGGATGTAGGTCTTGAGTATTCGACCGAACCACGTTAAATTATCGTGTCTTTATTTCATGTTTATATCTCCGATTATTATGTAATCGTGAATTTAACAGTAATATCTTCTTCTTGTCCACATGGTCTTGAAACAACTATCTTTCTTCTTACCACCAAGAGATTCTTCGAGTGGAGTGAAGAAACCAATAGACTCGTCTAGGGTGTCGGACTAAATTAGAGGTGATCCACCCATAGTAATAGAATACAAGATATGAGACGGATCGTAAATAAGAGATCCGGCGGTCAAGATGAGTTGCAGAAATAATATACGTGTGTAACACGTGTATGTCGTGACGGATCGAGAAGACGGGATCCGACGATCAAGAAGAGTTCAGAAGACGGGATCCGACGATCTGACCAATGTAACCGATCAACTCCCACATACAATTGTATGTGGTGAATTATAATAAGAATTATTTCTCCGTGGATGTAGGTCTAAAGTAATCGACCGAACCACGTTAAATTATCGTGTCTTTACATTATGTCCATATCTCCGATTATCATATAATCGTAAATTTAACACATAGGCCTAAATTTCTTTGATGGCTACCAAAATTCTTAAACCATTAGGGTACTCGAGTTGGCTGGTCCTCCCAAAATCAGGAAACTCGGTGAACATTGCCTGCGAGTGAGCACCAACCGGGCCAGTTCCATTGAGCACGAGGCAGGCCAGTTCCATTGAGCACGAGGCAAGTCCATTGGCAGGTTGACATTTACATTTAAAATAAATAGCACATAACTTCAAGAACTTGACTTCATTAACTTACAAAGATTTCCTTTACATTAGATTCTGATGCAGAGAGATTCGCAGAAGATCTTCCAAGAATCTTGGATTTCATAAAATTTAGTTATTTTATAATTTCTTATTTTTATTAGTAGAGATATACTATTTTTAGTAATTTTATATTTTAGGAAACTTTCTTAGTTTTAGATTCCAGTATTTTATTTATTTAGAAATAGATATTAGAATTTGATTAGATTTAGGAAACTAGTATTTTAATTATTAGGAGTCGTTCATTAGAGTTTATTTAGGTTTGATCAATAAAATTGAGTATTTTAGTTTAACCTTGTGTTTTGGTTCTACAAGTCTCAAGACGAAGATCTGAAGGCTTTTTTGGATTTTATAAGTTTTAGACGAAGATCTAATTCTTTTTGGAGTTTTCCGCTGCGTCAGTTGGCATCAAGAGAGAGGATTCGCCTGGTTCGATATCATCTACGCGAATATCAATTTAGAACACATCAATGGATTTTCCAAAGATGCATCTAAGGCAAGTTTAACAAAGAAAAAATCATCTACATTATTTTTCCGTTACCAATTTTGTTATCAACAATATGGAGAAATATTATCATAATAACAATCTTTCAATGCAAGTGCACCCACGTAGAGATTATATTGAATACAAGACGAGGGCAAAGATACCAATCTTCGATTTACTTATTAAAGGGAGAACACAACAATTTCCACATTATGCGAACAATTCAGAAGATGAAGGGACTAATTTCTCAATTCAGGTGTACCCACGCAAAGATTATGATGAGTACAAGATCAATGAAAAGATGCCAATATTTGACGGGTATTTACTTATAGAAGACTTCCTTGATTGGCTAGATAAGGTCGAACGACAAGTCAATATGTCGGCTACTATTCTCAACGAGAAGATAGTTGAAATTATTGTTTGTAGACTTAAAAGGGAGTGCCATAGATTGGTGGGATCAAGTACAACATCTAAGAGTGATACAAGGAAAGACACCCATCCAGAGTTGACTGTCTATGAAAGAGAACTTGAGAGAGGTGTTCTTACTTCCTAATTATCAACAACACTTGTTCAGGATATACCAGAACTGTAGACAAGGGATGCGTTCAGTGAGTGAGTACTATGAAGAGTTTTCAAGATTGGCTAAAAGAAACAATATGGAGATACAGAATATGAAGATATTATAGCAAATCGATTTCTAAACGGATTAAAATTTAGTCTGCGGGAAAAAGTGGGTGCTAAATTTTAATCCGTTTAGGAATCGATTTGCTACAATATCTTCATATTCTGTAATGTTTTCCATATTGGTTCGTTTAGCCAATCTTGAAAACTCCTCATAGTACCCACTCACTGAACGCAACCCTTGTCTACAGTTCTGGTATATCCTGAACAAGTGTTGTTGATAGTTAGGAGGTAAGAACCTCTCTCTCAGATTCTCTTTCATAAACAGTCAACTCTGGATGGGTGTCTTTCCTTGTCTCACTCTTAGATGTTGTAATTGATCCCACCAATCTATGGCACTCCCTTTTAAGTCTACAAACAATAATTTTAACTATCTTCTCGTTGAGAATAGTAGCCGACATATTGACTTGTCATTCGACCTTATCTAGCCAATCAAGGAAGTATTCTATAAGTAAATACCCATCAAAGATTGGTATCTTTTCATTGATCTTGTACTCATCATAATTTCGGCATGGGTACACCTGAACTGAGAAATTAGTCCCTTCATCTCCTGAATTGTTCGCATAATGTGGAAATTGTTGTGTTCTTCCTTTAATAAGTAAATATCCATCGAAGATTGGTATCTTTGCCTTCGTCTTGTATTCAATATAATTTCTACGTGGGTGCACTTGCATTGAAAGATTGTTATTATGTTAATATTTCTCCATATTGTTGATAACAAAATTGGACATGAAAAATAATGTGGATGATTTTTTCCTGTGTTAAACCAGCCTTAGACGCATCTTTGGCAAATCCATTGATGTGTTCTAAAGTGATATTTGCATAGATGATATCGAACCAGATGAATCCTTACTCTTGATGTCAACTGACGCATTTGAAAACTCTAACAAGAATTAGATCTTCGTCTAAAACTTATAAAACCCAAAAAAAGCCTTCAGAACTCCGTCTTGAGACTTGTAGAACAAACACTAACAAGATTAAACTAAAATACTCAATTTTATTGATCAAACTTCATAAACTAAACAACTACTGAATCCATTTTATGTAACATTAGGGGTTTCCTAACCTAAACAAACTCTAATGAACAACTTCTAATAAATAAAATACTAGTTTCTTAAACCTAATCAAATTCTAGTATCAACTTCTAAATAAATAAAATACTGGAATATAAAACAAAGAAAGTTTCCTAAAATATAAAACTACTAAAAATAATAAATCTCTACTAATAAAAATAAGAAATTGAGAAATAACTATATTTTATGAAATCCAAGATTCTCGGAAGACCTTTTGAAAAATCTCCTTGCATCAGATTCATCTCTCGGGATCCCGGTGGCTTTACATCAAAAAAGTGAAATCAACAAAATAATCATTTTCAATTTTCAAATACAAGTTTACAACCATGGACCATCCAAAGTATTACGATTTTTTGAGTTTGTAATTTTGTATTACAAAAAAATTAGCCTACAATAAAACTAAAATTAAACTCCTTAATTGGGGTAACCATATATAGATGTAAGTGTTGTTTATGCCAAGATGAAAAGGAGGATGAGATACATCTTTTCACTCAGCGTCTTGACTCTTGCGTCCCATGTAATGGAAGTTCGGACAAGAATTATCCGATTGATTGGATGCCATGCTCGATGTTTTCTGGCTGGGAGGAGTATGTAGGGTAGATTACCAAGTTCTTTAAGGGTGAGTCCTCATCGAATAATCTGAAAACACTATTATTCATCACTTTCTTATTTCATATATGGGGTGGAAAAAAATTGGAGGATATTTAACGCTAAGTCATTGCCAACAGAAAGTGTGTTTTGGAAAATCTTGAACAAGGAGCGATTTAAGGTAGCAGGTGGACAAAGTAAGATTGTTGACACTCCCTACAGCAGACAACGTATAACAAAATTAGGTAAAATTCTACTTTTGGATAGCCCAGAAGAATGATGTGCAAATTGAAGGCTCCAAAACTAAATTACGTTATGATTTATACCGATGGCTCACTTCATGTAGACAGAGGCACATACGGTGGGATGAACAAGGCATTACTATAAGTGCAGCAATAGAGACAACGACTCCTTCAACTATTACATACCATGAGCTCCAAGCCATAGAGGCAGGACCTAAATTGGCTAGCACCCTTCACTTAAGTTTGGTGCAACTCAATACTGATTTGATGACAGTCAAATCCTTCTTTAAAGCACAGGGACTGAAACCACCATGGCATTCTTGGAACATTTGGAGAAGGATTTTGCGAATCAATTAGGGATTACAAGAATTCGAGGTCAAACGTATATATTGAGAGTCCAACAAGTATGTTAGCTAACAAGAACACGACATCCCTACATAAAGAACTGCACCAAAAGAGCTTCACCAAGGAGTTACACAACATCCTTCATGAGGATAAAGAAGGAAAACTGTATTTATGAATTACGTAGTCTCTTCATATTCTTATTTAATCGGGTTTGAGCCCTTTGTAAGTGTACCGTTTCAGAGAGAAGAAGAAACCCCTTCAAATTTCCAAGTACGACATCAAAAGTAATTGCGGTAGGAAAAAAGCGGATATATTTTGGAACTGAGTAAGAAACGTAAAAAGAAAATCGAAGGAAAAAAATCTGAAAATGAGAAAAGAATATGTCAATTTACCTTTTCTTGCTTGAAGCAAGAGATTGAGCCTCAGAGTGGGACTGGCCTGGGTCTGTTATTGCTAGGACTGAGATTGAGTAATGCTAGAAGAGGCTACAAATGAAACCAACTGCATTCCTAGACAAAAATCTAAATAACATATGCCGGGTTGTACATCTAAAACTTCTGCCTTCTAATACATATCCACTTCTTGGTACATAATCAAATTCGCGATTATGGCAAATTAACTCAATGGTAGGAGCTACAGAGAGAAGCTAGAATGACAAATAGAGATGCAAAAAGCTGGTTCAGGTAAACTCAGACAAAAACTCATTCCCAGTATATAATGTTTAATCATAGACAAGGAAGGCTAGCTCGACAATCCTTGGTTTGACTCGTAATTTCTTAGGGTTGAACAATAACTTTCCAACAAAAAATCATGAGAAGGCAAAACGTATTGGTTCTACATATTAGATGATTTGATTACGATGTCCAGCAAATTTACTCTCTATGTTTTATATATACAGGGCAAGGGATTAACATAACTATCAAAGTTCCAAGTAGAAAAGCAAAATAGATCAAAGTAAACATTCCTTCCACTTCTGTTTCAATGGGATGCCAGAGACCAGAAGTTCAAGAGAAATGATGGTGACACTGTAAACCAGCTAAGGAAAGCCATTGCAGTGGCAGTCTCAAACTTACCGCAGTGATTCTGGCTACATTCATTTAAGTCATTGCTGATAAGTACCGTAATGCCTGCGGATGCACACGCAGCTGCAAATGTGAGAGTCGATGTTATCTGCACCAAAAGAACAATCGTTATGTTACCCATATATATATACACATATAGTATATTAATGTATCTATGCATGAAAGAGAGTGGAAGGAACCCAAAAACCAACATATAGGAATGAATATTCATGAATACTGCTTGGATGAATGAAAAGAAAATTGTAGAGGGCCAAAAATCTAAATGTAGCTTAGCAGTACTTACACAAAGTGACAAAAATATTAGAACGGCAAAATAGCCAGCTACACTAGTTGGCTTTGCTAGGTATACATGGAATGTTTTGCAAATATTTACCTCCAATTTATGCATTAATAAGCTATCGCATGTGGCAAAATAGGATGTGAACATTTTGAACGTTGCTACAAATATTCTCACCCCATTTTGTCAACTTAATGTGTGTAACAAAAAATATTATGTAGTTCAGTACCACTCATCAAATGTTTTATAGAAGCAAATCGAGAAATCATCTTCAAATAGTAGTGTGTAATCTTACCCCATCCCCGATGGTGAACAAACTGAGAGCTCGTGAATTCCGCAAGCGGCGACCAACTAGAAGGGCATATATATCAACAATTGCTAGCGAGAGACTCCACAAGCTTTGCAAAGCAGCTGCCGCAACTAGGTAGCTGAAACATAAAATGCAGTAAAAAATTTCTTAATCAAACAGAAATACCAAGACACCAGTTTCTTCCATCATGAAATGGGAGGGTTGAGAGAAAAGAAAAGCATAGTCCATCAAACCATCTGCAGGAATTTAACTATAGAGTAGAGTGTTCAGAGTGAAGAATAATGTTAAGGTAATATATAGCAGAAAACATACATATCAGAGATGTAGTTTGATCTAGTCCAAACTATGGATAAGATCGCCTTGTGAGATCTAAGAAAATGATTGGGGTGTGAATTTGGACCTCCCTTACTCCCAAGTGGTCTTTGGCCTCTCTCACCTCAAAAGCTAGCTACAGAAGTGAGACTTCCCTTCGCATTTATAAAGTGACCAACCCTCCTACAACCAATGTGGGACTTCCGATCCGACAAGCTTTGCCTTCACGCATAGGGACCCGGAAGACTTTCTTCCCCCTTCACAATGAGACCTGGAAGACTATGGCTCCCTTGCCATCTCTGGGTGTCGTCTCAGGCCTTCCTAGCCCCCAAGGGGTCTTGGGCCTCTCTCACCTCAAAAGTTAGCTCAAGAGGCGACACTTTCCCTCACACGTATAAGTGACCACCACCCCTACCACAACAACCAATGTAGGAATAACTCCAACAAAACATGCTACCCAAAAGCTTTTTGTATGGAATGACATTGACCTTGTGATACCTACAACCTAAATACTCTCAAACTTAGTTGCAAGACATCAGTTAAGCCGCAGAAGTAGAATTCCCGGTATAAAATTTCTCTTTTGACACAAAGTTTACTGCAGTTTAAAAAGATACACTAATCCAATAACCAATCATATTCCTCATTTAGTATCTTCTTAGTAGTTTTTAATGGAACTGATGAAAAAGAAAGTCAACTTGGGCACATTCTGATATTTAGCATTCTACCCTAATAGAGAGACAATTATGTATTCTAGGTTACCATTGCCTAATTTCTACAATATCCTTATTACAACTTGAGAAGGGGTTTCAAGGATATGCACTTGACATGGCACACTCAATCTTTAGATAAGTATGAAACACAATAAGAATATCATAAAAAATTATCAGAGGATATTGGAATGCCAAAATGCCCTAAACAAGAAAGAATGAAACAAAATTATGAACAATTTGGAAGAAAAAGGTTACCAGAAAGCTGTAACAGAGACAAAATCACTAGTGGAAGTCATGACGGCTAATGCAGCAGCTGCAAACAAAAACTGACATAAACGTAACAGAAGACCTCCAAGAGTACCAGGCATGCCTTGAATATCCCTCATCCTCACTCTTGCCGGTATATTGTTAATGACACCACCTTCAG
>BEHA01003003.1:270638-292159 GCA_002897215.1 Eschscholzia californica subsp. californica | reverse complement strand
CATTACAAAATAAAAATAAAAATAGAAGTGCGAATACAAAATGTATAATTATAAGTTACTAACTAAGAGTAGGTTGTGGTAAATAGAAAATCAGTTAAGACTTACCTTTAAAACCCTTCAATCAAGTTGAATAGGTGGTTGATGAAGCTGACAATAACAACTAGGAAGGAGGACAGATAGTAGTATGGAAGACTTGATTAGGGGTTTTCTAAAAATTTTCCTTTTTAGTTTGGCACTTTCTAACTTTACAAAATCATTATTTCATTTTTTGCTTAGGGTTTGGTCGGTCCGGTTTGGCTGGTTTCTAGAAACACAAGTCGAGGCCAAACCATACCAATTTTGGGTTGTTCGGGTTTTCGGCCGAGCCGAGTCGAACGGTGATCGGTTCGGCCCAGAAACCGATCAGTGCGGTTCGACTTGGTTTGGTTCGGCCAATTGATTCGGTTTTTGCTCACCCCTACATAAAACCATCTAGTAGGTACATGTATCAAGACTATATATAAAATATTTAAAAGGTCCACAATGTTAGGTAAATAGAAACACATATATCTTCTTGAATTATTTCCAACAATTTAAGAAGTTTTATATAAAATTTCGCCCTGGATGGTCTAACAACCAATTTACCCTAAGAACAAAGTGTACAAGAAAAATCTTTGAGTAGGAGAATCTTCAAGTTCTGTAATTTACCACTTCAAGAGAGAGTTGTCAGTCTCTCTAGATACCACTTTTTGCCCAAAGTAGTTAAAGTAATATATACTCTTAATTTTTCAGTTATGATATCAAAATAATAACCATTTTGACGTATGCCTTTAAAGCATTACATATTCTTCAAAGTTCATTTTTAATACAATGTTTCGTTAGTAGATCACTTTTTACCATGTGATTCTTCAATGTTCCTTTTCAATACAATTTCTCGTCAATCGTTCACTTACGATGTGGTAACAATATAATAGTCTACTTCTAAGATTCATAACTTAACATGCACATAAATAAAACATAAGAAATTTGTGCATAAAATTCGATAGAGGGTATGTATATAATTTCTACATAGAAACATTATATTCTTTTACAATAATCAAAAGTAAAACAATAAATAAATTACGATGATAACAAAAATTTAACATGTCAGAAAATATTATTCAGGAGGTTATGAATTAGATCAATCATTTCATCACACTCATTATTAAGTAGCTAATCGAACACATTAAAAGTAAGATAGTCCTATACACTGTTGTAGATGTCATTCTTTCATTGGGGGTACTACATCTCTGATGCACCGACTTCAAAATTAATGTCGTAATATGTTGTTATTGATTCGATATTAACTTCACTACGTTGTATTTCTACACTACAAGCTTATATAAATACTTACAATGTCTAACTGACTAGCACCACTTTGATTTCGATTTTCACCTTGACACACGCATCCTCTAAATTCATTTAATGCTTTTGTAATCGCGGTTCATCGCCAACTCAAAGAATTGCGCGTTCTAATTTGCATACTTAAGTTAGTGGGCTAATTTTTCTCATAAATTTCAAAAATTCGAAACCATAATGCATCTTTTTTTTGTAAGTTACCTTGTATCGCGTGGTGCTGCAGAAATGCATTAATATAGCAATGTCTTGATCTGTAGAAAATGAAAGACCACGAGATACGTGTTTTTACTTACCATGTTTGTAAGGTGGGAAATATTTAGATATTTTAAAATGTGTAGAGAATATGGATATGTTAGAGCATTGAAAGTATGTTTGTATTTATAGATAAATCTGCAAAAATAAATAAATAAGATAGGTCATATTTAATAGATGAAGTGACAACTCGTCTTTAAATAAATCTAGAAAAAAAACATGTAAGAGATAATTATAGTAGATTTAATAAATTAAGTGAAAACTCATCTTTTGATAAATATGCAAAAAAAATTACAGATAAGATAAGGTATATTTAATAGATGAAGTGACAACTTGTTTCTAAGTAAATCTGCAAAAAAAAAGAGGTAATAGATAAGATATGGTAGATTAAATAGATGAAGTGACACCTCGTCTTTAGATAAATCTAAAAAAAAGATAAAGATAAGATATGATAGATTTAATAGAAGAAGTAACAACTCATCTTTAGGTAAATCTATTAAAAAAGAGAAGAGATAAGATATGGTAGACTTAATAGATGAGGAGACAACTCGTCTTTCGATAAATCTGCACAATAAAGAGGTAGAGATAAGATATAGTAGATTTAGGTTGTGTTTGATAGCAATTGGAGAAAGGAAAAAAAAATAGAGAAAAATTTACTCTGAGAAAGTTTTTCACCAAGAAACATTTTCTTCGTCACATTTTTCACATTTTCTATTGTTTGGTTCGTCAAGAGAAAAACAAATTATTTTATATTTTTTCCAAATTTACTTCTTGAAATAGGTAACCTTATAAAAGATAAAGAGAGTATATAGAGTGAAAGTAGATAGAAGTATGCTAAAAGAGACTGAAACATTATAAAAGTAACTCCCCAGTTGAAGAAATGACACTATATCCGAAAACGATAGTTCATCATAAGAACCGATGGTTCATTGGCTTGATAAGATAACAACTTCATCCAAAAATTCCTGTGTACCATCTTCAAAGTCAAGAACTGCACCAGTAATTTCCCAGTTCCAACAATGATAGCAGCCAACTCATCTCCTGGATTGCTTAAGTATCTTTTGAAATATAAGTCTAAAACCTAATTAACCAATATAATTTTGAGCCCATGTACTGAAAGCTTCAGTGACCAAGTGTATACAAGGGGAAGAAGTTATATCAAATTAATTTTCGTGGAAATGAAATGGTCATCTATATACTTGTTTTCTAAATGCTGAAAAGCAGTGGCGAGGCCAGAAACTTATATCAATGGGGGCACTTTTCAGTCATAATTCTTCAGAAAAATCAAATATACTTACTACAACATAAAAAAAATATATATCTAGTGGTTCATTCAACCAACACATATTTATAATCGTACAAGAATCTTCATCATTATAATAGTTATCAAATCATTACATCAATTTCATCAAACAACAAATTATCATTTATCTATACATTTACCATTCAATACCGTAGTTTGTCCTGACAATTTTCATACTTGAAAATAATGGTGGATCTATGATTTAGTATAAATATGAAATACCTATGTTCATACATGATTTGTAAATATGAAATAGCTAGGGCAACAAATAAACACTTTTATTTATACCATAAATATTAGCGTAAAATATTTATGTTTGTACGCCTTAACTGAATTAAGCAAAATAAATCTTTATAAACGGAAGTAAATGTCATCGACTTCTTTTTTTTATATCCACATCAATTAAATTGTTAATAAGCACTAAAAGCCTTAATGTGTCATTTTAAGTTAATTTAAGAACTATGAACGAAAAAGGAAAAAATTTGAAGTCCCGAGTTTCGAACCCGTGACGTATCATTTTGGGTTAAGAATACAAAAAAGTTCCAATTGCAATAAAAAAAAAAAAAGTGATGTCCTGGGTTTAGAACCCATGACCTGGCGTACCAAATATAAAGGGATCTCCGGTTCTACCAGCTAGGCTGCGGAGAAGGTATGCAGATTTAGGGTGCGTCAATTATATATACAGTATCATTTTGAGTGTACCTGTGCTCTAAGTAAATAGTACAAGCCACAGGGGCTGTGGGGGCCCGTGCCCCCACATGCCCCTATGTGGCATCGCCCCTGCTGAAAAGTTCTCTCCACAGAAATGGAGATATAGATTCTAATGGAGTAGTAAACACATGAATAATGTTTAATCTCCTCTTCATTATGTCCTTAGCACAAGCAGTTCTTTAACTAGGTAACCAGAGTTCTTCTATCAAATACTCATGTATTTAATCACGTGAATAGGTGGGAACCCTAATTGAGAGTTGTCATATACAAAGGTTACAAGTAAAGTTTCCAATTCTGTTATAATAAAACATATTTATTTGAGTAGAATTTTTTTAAAAGCCCATTAACTAAATCAAGATCAGTTTTTGGAATATTAGGACTTAGGTTGCCTTTTTTTATGCAGTCTCTGTTTTTATTGTTCTCTCTCTCTACACCCTTGCTTGGTAACTTTACAGAGAGAAAGAGTAGAGAACTCCTTGTCACTTTATAGAGAGAGAGAGTACAGAGAGGTCGCTGTCATAGCTTTTTACCAAGACTGGGAAAGTTTTTCTTTAGTTGTAAGAGGGTAAAAAATTCCACCTATTTTGGGTAAATATTGGAAAAATAAGTCACGTGATCTTAAACTATATTTTCTCTAAATTTGCTACCAAACACAAGAAAATTTTAATTTTTGATAAAAATTTTCACTTTCTCCGGAAAATGTACCTATCAAACACAACCTTAATAGATGAAGTGACAACTCGTCTTTAGATAAATGTACAAAAAAAAAATAAAGATAAGATATGGTAGATTTAGTAGTTGTCTATACGTAAATCTAGTTATAAATGATCATTTTCTTTTACATTTTTTATCACAACAAAATTTATATTTCTCAACCATATCTATATAACAACAATGAATTATGGTGAAGGCACATCTCATGGTCCCAACTATGATGAAAAACTTGAAGAACAAATTGAAGATGATCGAACAACAACAACAATATTTTGAATATTTAAATACTCGTCACAATACTATGATTAATTATTTTTTATAAGTCGAAGTTGAACTACTCCATGAAGGTTCAATTCCTGGACATAGCGATTAATCGTGCAAAAGAAGAAGGACACGCTAAGCTTGGAAGGAGAAGTTTTCAGATAATCCAACATGGGGACCTAAATGTTTCCGCAAACATTTTCAAATGAGTATCGATTTACTCTTCGCATCAACAATGCGGTGAAATCTCACGATACGTATTTTGTTGAAAACACATATGTAAAGAACAACTTGGATTATCTACTTTACAAAAAGTAACTACTGTCACGCAAATTTTAACGTATGAAACACAAACAGATTCAATTGATGAATACGTAAGTATTAGTGAGTCAATATCAATTCAATGTTTAAAAAAATTTGTTGAGCAATTGTCGAGGTTTTTGCGGCACAATACTTGAGAACTTTTAATGCTACTAATGTTGCAAAATTTTTGAAAACATGTGAAGAACGAGATTTTTCAAGAATGTTAGAGAACTTTGATTGCATGCACTAGGTCTGTAAACATTGTCCTACAGCTTGGGTTGGCTGGTATTCTGGCCGTAGTGAACATGTAACTACAATTCTAGAGGTAGTTGCGTCGTACGATTTCTGGATATGAGATTTTTGACTTCCGGGATCAAACATTGACATTAATATGCTACAATTATCTAATTTATTTGCAGATTTGGCTGAAGGTATATTCAGGGAACTGAATATAATGTTAATGAGTATTATTTAGCTGATGGAATGTACCCCAAATGGTCAACTGTTGCTCAGACTATCTCTCAACCTCAAGGTTTGAAAAAAAACATTTAGCAATGATGCAAGAAACATATAGAAAAAATGTTAAATGGGCATTTGAAGTACTTTAAGCCCGATTTTTTCATTGTGAAGAGAGACCATTACATTCTTTTGTACTCCATGATCTAATGACCGCGTGCATTATAATGAATAACATGATTACAGAGGATGGACATGAAAACCTTGTGAGCGTTAATAGTTTATATGAAACATCTCCTCATAATGTAGATATCCCAGAAGATGAGACGCAACATTTTCAATAACTTTTATCTCGACACAAGAAGATAAAGATAATCAGACTGATTATGCATTACGAGATGTTTTGATTCACCATTAATGGGCAAGAAAAGAAAGCGGCGAAGTTATGATTTTCTCGATGTGGGGGCACATTTAAGTCAAAATATATAACAATTTCATATGCTACAAGAAAATGACTTTTATTGATTCATAATATTTACATTTTTATAGTTGTCCTCGACGAGTTTTCATCTTCTGAATTGTTGCATAAATTGTTGCATAATAACTTCATTACTAATAGTGTCAAATACATCCTTCTCAATGTATGCAAGTAAATTATCATTCATCAATTCGTCTCCCATTCGCTTCTGTAATATGTTTTTCAAAATACTCATACCATAAAACACTTTTTCTACTGTAGCAGTTGTAACTAGAAGTGTTAATGCTAATGTCAGTAGTAAGTAAACAAGAGGGTACACCTTATCTTTTCTTTTCTCTACCGTTTTTTTATTCAAGATCAGCGATCCCTTTCAATCCTATGAACTCATCGCTAGACTTCATATCAATTATATAATTTTAAAGTTGGTCTTCAAGCAACATTAGATCTGTCCTAGAAAAATCTTGTGGGTAAAATTTAGTAAGACGGAACAAATTTTTTCATCAAATGTTGCAAACGATTCGATTGAATTCATAACAGTTAGACAAATAAGCAACTTAGTGTTCACCTCATTGAATCGATTATTTAACTCTTGAAGTTGCATATGAACAACTGCGTAGAAAAAGTCAACACGATAATGATGCATATTTGTGGGTTCTTGAGTATTACGCCTCAAACGACCTTCACGTCTGAACACATTATCCATATTAGGAACTTCATTGTTGTGTTTCTCACAAAAAAGAAGTCACTTTTGAATAACCAAAGAATCCCAACCACTATCCCGCATCTCTTATAGTCGTAACTTACATATTTTTACTAACTTCAGAGCATTCACAATCTCCTGATCCTTTCTTTGTAATGCTTGTCACAAATCATTTGTGATTCCCAATATATTGTTTGTTAGATGGAGAGATAAAGCGAAACTAAATGTCTGAGTAAAACTTAATAAAACTTTTGCTGTAAATTTGTGGCCAGATTTGTTGTCAGCGGCCACAACCCCAAGTACATCTATTATAGATGAAAACATATTAATCATTCATGATAAAGTCTTATAATGTGATCCCCAACGTGTATCACCGACTCGTGTAAGACATGTTTCTTGATTCAGTCTTTGTCAACTAGAAAGTTCATTATTACCTAGGGCATCTAAAACAACATCAACATGCTTCTCGCGAAGAATATTAAGACGTTTTGGTGATGCTCCAACAAATTTAATAAAATTAGCAACCAAAGTAAATAAATGGATTATTTCTCAAATAGGCTTTGTTACCGGTTTCCTGCCTAGCACCATACTTTGTCAAAAATACCCAGATGGTCCCCTTTTTGAGTTACTGTTTTAACATTGTTAACCAGTCATCAATTCTCTCTCCTCCATCTCATCATCTCTCCCTACCACCTCATATTCTCGCCACCTCATCGTCTTCACCGGCGAAGGTCGCCGACCGGTCAATTTTTCGGCCGACGACCTTCAAACATAATTTTTTTATTTTTTTCTCTCTCCTCTCTCTCTCTCTAAATGCTCCGGCGAAGGGGTTTTCCTTCGTCGGAGCTAGGGTTGTTCGTTGAACAGACTCTTTTCAATGAAGGGACCTAGCTCCGGCGAAGGGAAACTCCTCCGCCGGAGCATTTAGAGAGAGAGAAGAGAGAATTTTTTTTAAAAAAAAGTTGTTTTTTAGAGAGTGAGAGAGATGAGAGAGAAAAAAATAAAAAAATAATGTTTGAAGGTAGCCGACCGGAAAATTGGCCGGTCGGCAACCTTCGCCGGTAAAGACGGTGAGGTGGCGAGAATATGAGGTGGCAGGGAGAGATGATGAGATGGAGGAGAGAGAATTGATGACTGGTTAACGGTGTCATAACGGTAACTCAAAAAGGGTGCCATCTGGGTATTTTTGACAAAGCATGGTGCTAGGCAGGAAACCGGTAACAAAGCCTATTTGAGAAATAATCCATTTATTTACTTTGGTTGCTAATTTTGTTAAATTTGTTGGAGCATCACCAAAACGTCTTAATATTCTTCGCGAGAAGCATGCTGATGTTATTTTAGATGCCCTAGGTAATAATGAATTTTCTAGTGGACAAAGACTGAATCAAGAAACATGTCTTACACGAGTCGGTGATACACGTTGGGGATCACATTATAAGACTTCATCAGGAATGATTAATATGTTTTCATCTATAATAGATGTACTTGGCGTTGTGGCCGTTGACAACAAATCTGGCCACAAATTTACAACAAAAGTTTTATTAAGTTTTACTCAGACATTTAGTTTTGCTTTATCTCTTCATCTAACAAACAATATATGAGAATCACAAATGATTTGTCACAAGCATTACAAAGAAAGGATCAGGAGATTGTGAAAGCTATGAAGTTAGTAAAAATATGCAAGTTACGACTACAAAGGAAATATGCAAGTTACGACTACAAACAATATATTGGGAATCACAAATATGCAAGTTATGATTCGGCCTCGACTTGAGTTTTTAGAAACCGCCCAAACCGAACCGACCAAATCCTAAGGAAAAATGAAATAATAATTTTGTAAAGTTAGAAAGTGTCAAATTAAAAAGGAAAAAATTTAGAAAACCCCTAATCAAGTCTTCCATACTACTATCTGTCCTCCTTTCTAGTTGTTGTTATCGACTTCATCAACCACCTATTCAACTTGATTGAAGGGTTTTAAAGGTAAGTCTTCACTGATTTTCTATTTACCACAACCTATTCTTAGTTAGTAACTTAAAATTATACATTTTGTATTCGCACTTCTATTTTTATTTTTATTTTTATTTTGTAATGGTAGAAAAGTACGATGAATTTTTAATTCTTATTTCCGGCATATGTAATGGCGGAAAAGTATGATGGTTCTTAATTTTTATTTAGTATGTGTAATGAAATGAATAACATTAGTTTACAATTTTCTCTAAATTGTGATCGGTTAAACCGATTAATCGAACTCAACTGAGCCGAACCAAACCGAGTCGAACCATATCGGTCGGCTGAATGATCGACTCGACTTATTGATTCGGCTTCGGCTTGAGCCAAAACCGAAAAACACCGACCGTTGCTCACCCTTAGTTTTATGCTTATATCTTGTCTCAGGGTCGTGGATGGGCCAGTGCGGGCAGGGCGCTCGCTCTGCGCCCCCAACCACAACAGGGCCCTCTTTAAAATTTTAGATATTAGTGTATATATCCATAACTATTCCACATTTTAGCATGAGAGGTTGAGTAGTTCGGTTGGTGATTGGATCGTTCGCGCGAGAAGCATTTCTTCCATTTTTCTCTTTAGGTTTGAAAATTCATCGTTCGCACGAGATTTAGATTTTGATGATTCACCCCACTATTTTTGAAGAGTCTTTCTTATAAGAACGGACGAACCCATTTCTTTCAGGTGCCATGACCTTAGAAAGTATGTTAGGTCCATCATTATGTGTAGGTAATCCTTCATGTCTGGCCCTCGTGACCAAGTCCCACATCTCATATTTCAAATGGTGAAAACAATACAAGGACTAAAAAATCGTACGCAAAAGAAAAGTAATATTAATTAAACTTAGCATTACCATCTTTTGACCTGCTTCGGGTGTTATTAACTCCTTATTCTTCTTTGTGTGAGTTTTGAGAAATAATTCAACTTGGGAAGTAGGTGCACTAGCTGGTGCAACTTTTTCAAGATCCTCTTCTATTTGAAAAATAAAAAAAATATACTAAATAAACTTTATTGCATACAATGAATTCGTACATTGATGACATGTGCATTATGCGTAGTTCTTGGATCCACAAATATGTGAATATTTATGTTTTTTTGTTGTTTTTTTTCCTACAAAGTAAATATAGTTAGTGGTTAGAGCTACAAAATCTTATAAAGTAAGAGAAACATTATGATAATAACAAGAACTAGCGTAAAATAGTTCAAAACTTACTGCAGCTTCACTGTTTACCCAAATATTTATAGTCAATCTCCATAATTCCAAAGGAACTTCTTTTGGGAGGTCAGTAAGTCATTTTGTCAATGTAGAAAAATGATAAAAGTATTTGAATTTAAGTCATACTTGTTATCTCTCCACTCTACACTTAATCTATCAAGCACACACTCTATGTTCTTCCCTGGATGGAAAAATAGTGAGTTGTGTTGCAGACTGCAATGTTTATGCACTATTGGGGAATCTCTTTCCATTAGCCATGTGTATAGGTTACGTATTGGTATCTCTATCAATTTTACCAACCAAAAAAGTTAACATTGTCGAGTTTTCTCCAACTGGTTGGCCACGTTTCTAAGATACTTGTAATGGTTCCGTCATGTTTGCCAACCAACTGAACTTCTATTTTCCTATTCCTTTGTTACGAGTATCATGTTCTTGTGGTTCGTCCATTAACATTAAAGAAAACTTAGACATGTCAAGTTAAGATCAAAAGACAAACATTAATTCGTAAGCATTATGCCATCAAATTTAATTATTGAAGCACCATAATTAAATAATTAATATCAAACTTCATATTTTGTAATTTTTTTTGCTATTTTATGTATATAAAGTATCACTTCAAAGACTAAAAATAAATCACTTAGTAGTAAACATCATATAAATTCAAACATCAAAGTGATCATGATAAGTTATATCATCTTCTATGTCTTGTTCGTCTTTATTTTTGTTTTCAACTTCACCTCCATTTTCATTCATCAATTCATCCGCAATAGGTGGAGCGCCTTCAGCTGTTTCTTCACAAACCAAATTCACATTCTCATCCCATGTAACAACAATTTGAGTTAGATTACCAAATATATCATAATAAGGAGTTAATACCTCATCATTTTTTCCCATATCGAAAATATTTCTCGATTTATTTTTTACAACTACATGCCAATCTGTCACAATTTAGTCTTTCGCATAGAAACCTTGTTTAACTTAGAGACCAACACATACATGCATCTTTCTGTGAAGGTAATGTATGTGCGAAATTGAGTGTAAATCCCAGGGCATTTATACCTTTATTTATATTGACATATGCATATTAACACTAGAAAAGTACAAAAGTATGTCCTAAGGATATGTTACTTTTATTATGTCGATCAAACGCTCGTAGTAAGTTACCTCTGCTTCAACTGACCTATTGTCTTTAGAACTTGAGTAACTACTTACTGTTGTAGTGACTGCAAATTATGAGTGCAATGTTTTCTCATAACCTTCTAAAATCTTCTGACCTTCCCAGATCTTTGCGCATAATTTACGAAAATAAATGCTTAACTCTATTATACTAGAGGCAACTTGATTTGGAAAAATATTTCGAATAACCAGCGGAAACAATTGAGGCATAATAACATGCGAGTCATGACTTTTCAAACCAATAATCTTTCCTTCCTTAATGCATCTTGAAAAGTTAAAATAAAAACTCATTTGGGACTTTCAAACTCTTCGATACCTTGCAAAAAGTTTGTTTCTAACTCTTAGTCAATGAATAACAAGTAGAAGTAATTTACCATTTTCTCTTATCTTCAAGCCATTGTGCATTAAGCTCGGGCCTATCCTCCATTTATTTTAGGTCGTGCTCACCTTTAAACTATCTGGGTACTCTGATCTCACTCGAGGTTTTTTTTCTTAGGTTCATTAACTTCGTCACCGCAAACATCTACTTCAGTAAGAATCTTTCCAGATATATGTGAAATTCCTTGAAGTACTTCTAATATTTCAACCCATATAAGTTGAGTTGGGGCTTCTCTCATTTTGGTCATTCCATCAAAATTATTCGTAAGTTGACGAAACCTACGATCTGATCCATCGTTAAAAAGCATTGATGTCCTATGTAACATATCTTGCTCCTATTTTTTAGATATTTACTGTAGGTGTCTGTACCACATGTTATACACGCCAAAGTACCCTTTCGTGCTCCAACCTGAAAGCATTACCAAACTTGGGTAGTCACTAGTTGTACATACTACAACAACATGCATCTTGAACATTTCGTTTTTGATGTGCCATACGTCTTCACTTATTCTTCCCATAATTCCTTCAGTTCATCAAGGTCTCATGTAAACGTCAACATTTTCCTAGGCTTTTAGGAGCAAGCATTAAAGACGATAAGATCATATGAGGTTGCTTCATACACAACTACGGGGTTAATTGTTCTACATCAATTGACTACGTTCAATAAGTCAAGAAAAGACCAAGAGCCTAACGGGTCAACCTGTATCAAGTCAACAGGGAGGTTGAATCTGAAAAAGGTATGCCACTCAAACCCAAAACTGGGGGTCCGTATGATTATCTGAGGCGCCTAAGCCCTGCTCCAGCTTAACTAGAATTCGATCTGCCTTGAGATTTAAGAGAAGACAAGAGGGTCCGCGTAAGTGGGCTCAATACCTTAATCCTGAAATATGGGGGAAAGCGTGCATGATGCTTTACCGACTTAATCCTGAACCCAATCAGTGAGGATCTTGAGTATTTATTGAACTTGGGTTACAAGAAGCTCACAAAGAGAAAACTTCCCCTTCAGAAGCTGCCAGATCAGAAACTCGACCTGTATAAAACACTGAATATCCTTGAATGAGGAAACTTGCGTATATCAAATATAAGGGATAATCCCAAAGAGGAATTTTAATATCTTGCAACTACGAAATAGTAGTTTAATCCAACACTGTGGATCAACATTGCCTATACACAACCGGTTTAAAAAGCCTATAAAAATGTACAACTTCACCCTAAACTGGGCAACCAATGAGTAAGTCGTCAACTCCTAAAGTCAGCATCTCTCAAAACTCTATTATTTCACTATAAGGGCCACAATCGTCTTGATCGTTGGAGAGGTTTCCCAGTTCCTTGTAGAATTCGCCCCCACATCAAGAGGAGCAAAGCGGGATTCATCGTAGCAGTCAGAGCTCATATGTTCCACTGGGATTGAATCCATCACTTGCTAGTTTTAGTCTTACATTCCTAGGATCAGAAACGAATCTCGGATATAACTCATTAAAGTGCTTCAATTCCTTTACATCTGCATGATGTTTGAGCACACCATCTTTAGTGTGGCCTTCCTCGTGTCATCTCATGTCTACAACAACCTTAAATGACATGTACAAGTGTTTCAACCTAGGTTAAAATGGAAAGTAATGAAGAATCTTTGTAGCAATTTTTCAATTCAAAATTCCACTATCTTTTACATATATTGTAGCCTTACAGATGGTGCAATTTTGTACTTCTGAATTTTCCTTCCAAAACAACATACAATTGTTCGGACACGCGTCAATCTTATTGCAAGCCAAACTTAAATCATTAATGATTTTCTTACTCTGGCCAAAATTCTCAAGCAACGTACACCCGTTTGGAAATGCCTTTTTCAACAATACAAGTATTTCTGTGAATATCTTATTGCTAATTCCTCTGAGGTGTTTGAGTTTCCATAGTCTAAGAATAAATTTATATCTTTGTGTAACTTTTAAAACCATGATATAACTCAACCTTCGATTCTTCTAACAATTTGTAAACTTGCTCAGCATCTTTACCAAGGGGTGTATGATTGGAATCTTCAGCACCAATAACCATATCGCTTCCCCCATTTGGTATCCTGCATTCATCATACAACATACCTTTTATGTCATCGCCTTCCTCAGTATCATCACCACTATTAGTAGTCAATACCTCATACTGGTCTCTTGAAAAAATTCTCACCGTGGAAATAGCAAAACCTTATAATTGACCATTATTCCATGACAAATCAAATGTTGATAGAGTAAATTTTTGTTCTAATACTATAAATTGACACAATCTATGCAAGGCCACTTCACAACTTCTCCGTAAAAAAAAACTCTTCCATGGGTAAAGGCAAAATCTAAAATTGCGTTCAACGCATTTATGTACTCTTTAGTGTTATATGATTGTGCGTCTAACTTTTGTCCATTTGATGCGAAAGAGGATTGTTGCAAAAATTCATGAAACGATCGAAAATAATTTTGTTATTCAAGTATCAAGATGAGATTTCAAACATAGCAAACTAAAATAATCTCATGAAAACAGAACATATAATGAAACTCAAAGAAAGGTCTACGGGGTAAATTAGTTTTCCAAGAAATTACATATTTGAAGCTGTTGTACACTGAAAAGTGTACAAAATACAACTAAAAATACTTACTGTTAGTCCATATTGGTTGTTTAATGCTCTGTTGTAGTGAATATTTTGCAGATAATAATGGAAGAAACATATAATGGTGTGTTTGGTTGCAGGATTCCTAAGTAGGATTCCTATCAAAAGTGGAATTTGGTAGGAATCGTGAATCCTTGGTCTGTTTGGCTACCAAGAATCCTAGGACTCTTGAATCCTAAGGATTCCTAATTCCAAACTTTGTATTGGACCAAAATTCCACCCTACCCCCTAGGATTTGCTAGGATTTTGGATTAATGAACCTAAATTTCAAACTTAAAATCAACAAAAAAAATATTTCCTTCTACAAAATTATTATTTTTTTTCAAAATCATTGTTTTTTTCAAAAATTATATTTTTTCTAAAGACGTTTGAAAATACTTCAAATAATAATAAATCATAGGATTCTTAGTTGCCAAACAAGCCAAAAAATATTACTTGGATTCATGAATCCGTGGAATCATGAATCCCAAGAACTCATGAATCCGCGGATTCATGATTCCGCCATCCAAACACACCATAAGTGTTAAATCTACCAAAACTCTACTTAATGAAGACGATGTACCACCAAATAGACAAGTGAATTAAATTGCTCATCATAAGCAAATGAAGATTACCCCAAATAATGGTGATTTAGTTTAAACAAAAAAGTTGTAGTAAAAATACTTCTACTTTAGTGAAAAAAAATAAGATTTGGTGAAAATGAGTTAATTGGTAGAAAATAGTTTAGTAGAAAATAGTTTAGTAGTAAAAGTAAATTTATCAAGAAAAAAAACATGGCATTAAATAAGGTGTTATCTACACACTATTGAGATGAGTAAGATTTGTACTACTTGTTGTAAAATGGCTATAAATAGCCAATCTCATTTCATTTGTAAGACACACCACATTTCGAAGAAAAATCTCTTATAACAAGTTTAATTCTTTCCAAAGTTATTCTTTAGCTGCTTGCAAATTTGTTGCACCATGAGTCAAATTAATGAAGTATTCTACAATTTAATGGAAGGCTAAGTCTTATATTTGAGGTTATGGGGTGATAATTGTAACATCCCATATTTTTAAGGTTAGTTGAGGGACTATTTAACATTTTGGTCAAGTAAAAACAGGGGCTAAATCAGCAAACAGTGCAGACCGGGGGGGTATGTTGCAGTCAAGCCAGAACTAGGGACTTAACTGTAAATTCGACAGATGTAATTGAAGAAATCAGAACCGACTTCTTTCTCTATTCAACTCGTTTCCACTTCTAGGGCTGGCTTTGGGAGAGAAAAAAATCGACCGAGTGGAGAATTTCGAGTATAATTTCAAAGGGGAAGCCTAGTTTTTGTTGGATTCGACTCTAATGGAGTGATTCAAGTTAGGGTTTATTGATTTTGGTAAGGATTTCATACTTTTTCTAGAAATCCAATTTTCTATATTTTGGATTTTAATGGATATATTACTTTGAATTTGTAGAAGTTTGTGAAGGGATTGATCAAGGAAAAGCTATCCTAACTAGAATTCAATCGAATCAAGGTAAGAAATCAACCAATTCGATGATTTAATGTCAAAATTCTTAATTCTAGGATTTGTGATTTATGAAATTGGGGATTTTCATGATTCATGTAGTTTAGGATTTATATGATTGGGAATTGATTAATTTTAGTATATGAGCAACTTTAGAGAGATTATTTGATATAATTCATCGATCGATCGATCGATTGCCAACTCGAGGGACTGAATTCAGTCTACTATCCGAGCCTTTCTGGGCTTTATATGTTACTTTGACGGACTTTCCCAAAGCACGAGAGTCGTAGCTTAGGATCAGGGTCGGCCCTGAGTTTTTGGTGGCCCGAAGCGAAGTTATAAAATGTGGCCCCTTCAATTATAACGAATTGTAAAATTCTATTGCAAAAATTTATAAGTACCGAAAATATTTCATTATATTATGTAACAAAAAAAGTGATGATAACTACAATCAATTGAACATCATTCTTCTTACCTTTTTAGATGCAAAATCACAAATAATTGTTGAATAATCAAGTGTGTCGGCTATATCTTTCTCAATAGACAAAATGGCCAACCCATTTAACCTTTCTTCTGACATTGTAGACCGAAGATAAAATTTAATCAACTTCAATTTTGAAAAACTCCTTTCTGCGGAAGCAACGGTGACAGGTATGGTTAACAAAATTCTGTAACTAACCCATTAATTTGGGTAACACCCCTTTATATCTTTCAAGTAGTTTAGCACTTCAATTGGTCTTCTAATATCCTTTGGTATAAGACGCCTCAACACTTTGAGCTCCGAAAATAAGTCTAATCCATCTATATCATACGACTCATTGTGTTTTAGAAAAGTTTCAAGGCAAGCACACGAGCGTCTCAAATGACCATCATCTTTAGAATTAAACTTATGCAAATCAAACAAAAAACCAAATATCTCTTCATACTTTTGAAATTGTTCGAATCTACTATTGAAAGAAGAAAGAGCACGATCCAATATGTATAAGAAGTAATTAACTCGAAATGATTCTTCCGTTGACATTGATGTATTTTCGGTTATATTCTCGTCAAAATGTTTCTTTCTACGTATAATGCGTTTTTCTCGAAATGTAACTTCAACGCCTATTTTAATTGCAATCTCTTTAGCTTCAATCATGGCTTCTTGAAATCCCACTTCTCTATAATTTTCAAGATAAGATATAAGTCCTTTCAACTACTCTAATGCAATATTAATATCCATATCTTCAGTTTGAAGTGTTTTACTAACGGAACTTACCGCAAACAAAATTTCATGCCAAATAACCATGCTAAGCAACAACTCAAAATTTCCAAAGTCTTGTGTTATGATGTTTTCGGCATCATGAACTGTTTTGGAATCATTACTTGTTTCTACCAATTCCTGTAACGCTTCACGTACTTGTAAAGCTGGGTATCGTATTGCTTTAACACTTTCAACTCGACTTTCCCATCGAGTTTGGGAGAGTGATTTAAGTGTGATACCTTCAAAGCCTTGTACCTTATCTTTCAAAATTTGCCAACGCTTAGGTGAAGATGAAAATAATACATAAATACTTTGTATGGCTCCAAAGAAAGTAATTCCTTTAGGACACGAATTGGCCATATCGCAAAGTACGAGATTAAGACTATGACAATCACATGGTGTGTAGAACGCTCTTGGATTTATTTCAAGCAATCTATTTTGCACACCTTTATGTTTTCCTTTCATATTAGATCCGTTGTCATATCCTTGTCCTCTAACATATTCAATATTTAAATGAAGATGATCCAATTCATTCTTAAGAACTTCAAAAAGACCATACCCCGATGTATCATCCACCTTCATGAACCCAAGAAAATCTTCTTCAACTTTTATTGGAGTTACTGCAACATTCACACATCTTATAAATAGTGACATTTGTTCTTCGTGACTTACATCTGGAGTGCAATCAAGTATCACTGAGAAGTACCTAGCATCTTGAATCTTTTTTATAATCAAATTTTTAGTCTCAAAAGCTAACATTAATATCAATTCATTTTGAATTTCGTGACTAAGATAATGATAATGAATTTCACCGTTTTGGATACGATGAAGGTGCAATTTTAGTACCTCATCAAATTCGGCAACCCATTCAATTATGCCCAAAAAATTTCCATTATTCTCTTGACCGATCTTCTCATTTTTTTCTCGAAAGGCTAAACCTCTCTTAGCAAGAGTCCTTACAAGACCGATTATCCTCTTCAAAACCTCTTTCCAATGTTCATTTTCTTTGTTAAGTTGTTCTAGTAAATGTTTGTCAATTGTTTAAACTCTTCTTAACCTCACTTCCAACTCATGCCATTTCATTAAAGCTTCATGATGGGCCTAGAAAGGTTACCCTAAATAGGTCTACACCCGCAAGTGCACGGGTGTCAAGTTGTAATAAATTCCGGTAAGACCGGTTCGTTCCTCAGAGACTAAGTGAAACCTATTCTAAAATTAGGAAGTAATAAGATTTTAAAATGATTTGGTTTTGGTTTTTAAAATAAAATGAATAAAATATAAAAATAAAATTACGGAAATAAAAATGAACTCAAATGGGGGAATGATCTAAGGATTCAGAATCTATCCACGAAACAACTCTAAAGGTGAACTAATGAGTCAACGAGTACTTTTATTACTCAGGCTTTAAAACATGAATGGTCTAAAGTCTGGAAGATATCTTCGTTAAAGTGAGAAAAACTAATAATGTATGCACAACTTTCTTATGTATTCATCGCCCAACTATTATGCATCAACCAAGAAGTATAATCCATCAAAGATTTAGTCTAAGCATGAAATATCAACTCTAGAAGCATGAATAATGAAGAACTAATCAATTATCAAGAAAGAAAATGCAAATAGGACATGAACAACCAAAAGATTACTCGACTCAGAATTTAAACACACCTAGAAAGTAGATAACATAATGGATTCCATCAAACACCCTAGATAAAAGACTAACTACTCATAATCATCAAATGCAGTCTCATCTCAAATCATCAAAATAACAAGAAAGATAGGATAGAGTAAACCAAATAGGAGATTTGTTGATGATGAAGATGGTTTCACACTTCTCTGTAAATATCAATTAAGGCTCATAGATGAAGAGATAAATGTAATCTCTTTCTCTGTCAAAAACTTAAAGAAGAATGACAAAGTGATGATGAATAAATCTCTTTGTTCTCTGAATTTCTTTTTCACTCTCTCCATACAAACTCTCTGTTCTTTCTGATTCTCTCTCTCTCTCTCTCTCTCTCTCTCTCTCTCTCTCTCTTACTAAGAACATATAAGAAAAAGAAGATACAGACAGGACCACCTCTCTCTCTCTACAATTCTTTCTCTCTTAATACTCTTTCTCTCACTAAAAGATTACAAACAGAAGAAAAAGAAGAAGAAGAAGAAGGATAGGTGATGGTGGTTTCTCTGTCTAATCTTTCTCTCTCTCTAATAATTCTGATTTAAGTGAGCTTAAGAGAGGATGATTTGATCCCCCAACCGAGATAATCAAACTCCTCTACCACTCTCTGTTTTATAGAAAACAGAGGCATAAAACTCCAGCCAAGTATTCCTCAATCGAATCCTCTTTAGGTTAGAGAAATATCTTCCATTAATCTCTCTCTGTTCTTTCCATATCTGATGAAGTTCCATCCATATTATCTCTTTATTTCCATCTCTGTAAAATTTTCATATCTTCCTCTCTTCATTGATCTCAGAAATAAAATACCAATCTCAATCAAATCTCTTTCTTCTCCAATCCAGAAATAACCTAAATCCCCTAAGACTCTCTCTCTCTAGAATATTTGCAATAATTCTCTTTAATCCTTGCACTCTTTCTTCACCCAAACTTTCCATCAAAGGTAAAGAAATCTCCCATCCTCTCCTTCTATACTCGGTTCCTCTTTCCTTCTCTGTTTTGAATTTGTCTTTGTAACCAGTAGAAAGAGAGACAGAGATGGGTAGGGAAAGTTTCATTCCCACAAATTATGGAAATAAACCAGTCAACGTTTGGTTGTTGGCTAAAGGTTGGAACGATTCAGTGTGACGCAGAGTAGTAGAGGAATTGGCAACACAGTTTTTGATGTAACCACGTGTTCAGTGAAAAATCCAAGTCGTCCTGACCTCCTCCTTCGCGCGGGGAGTATTAAAGCCAGTTCCCTCGAAGCACCAAATCATAGTTTAAAGAAAACCCCTTGTGCCGTCAAGATATACCCGAAAATAACCCGCATGACTTTGCAACCGTGCAATCTAATTCCCCTTGCGCCACGTGTCTCTCACTATATGTTGATATTTGGTCCTCTATCTTTGACCCAATCTTTGGCTCGCTCTATCTTTCTCGTCAGGACTCCGATTTAACCTCTGATTTTGCCGGTGGGCTCGTCTTGGACCCTACATTTCAACTGAGTACTAAAAATTTCCCGAAAACCCTAATCTCCAAATGACCGAAATGCCCTCAAGTGTGTCTTTCTCCCGATTTTATCCGATTTTCGCGCTGAACTCCGTAAAAGATGTCTGAGAATGAGAAACAAGTAATTCATCAGAGTAACTGCCCGAAATGGACTAACTAACCCGAGTTAAGAGATTCAGATGAGACATTTTCATGGCTCATCACTTCACAATGTTCATCACTACCTTCATGACTTTGAAGTCTTCCTGTAAGATTTCTCCAATCTTGAAATCCTTCATTAGTTAATTTACCACCACTCCCATGAGTGTTGAACAACTTGCAGCAAAAACAATAGACTTTGTTTTTACACATTGAGTATACAAGCCACACCCTGTCGTATTTATCGCCATTAATAGCAGTACGATTATAATATGAAGGAGAGAAACGTCTATCATGTACATCTGAAGGAAAGTCAAAATCAATAATTCTTATCGGACATTTTTGAACCAAGAAGTCTATCAAATTTTGATCTATGATATCCCAATTACCTGGATCAAAAATATTTAAAGGACCATTATCTTCATGAGTGAGGTCTTCATAATTTGTATTATCATGCACAGGTTGGATGAGATTATCATTCATATCATCCTCATTCACGTTGATATCATCTGAAACATCTTCCATATCATCATTGTTTTTGTCTTTATCATGTTTAAAGAACTTATCAAGTGCACCGGCTTGAGACTTCACTAATTCTTCTTCTCTTTTTTTTTTTCTTCTTCTTTCCGACCCGGATACATGCTTTCTGGATCTACTTGGAGGCATAATTAAATCTTCGAATCTAACAATGATGATGATGATATACTAAATATAACAATATCCAAAGAATAAATGACAAAACAATGAGAATATAGAGTAACGATTACATACCTTGATGCCGGTTAGATTTTTAATAGTTAAACATAAAAATTCCAGTTCTTTGATCTCTAAATTGACCTTCCACTTTGAAGTTTGAAGAGTTGATATATTATAGAAAAACATGTGAGAGAGAAAATTAAATAATATTAGATTTTGATATTTTACCAAATCATCAATATGACAATGTAATTTATTACCAACATTAAACATATATAATATACATAGACAAAGAGATGGGAAAATAAAGGAGGTGCTTAATAATTACCTTCTTAGAAAGTATGAAGATTGAAGAGAGTTAGAGAGTGCTTGATATTGAAACTTGAATATTGAGTGAGAAATAGGATTTTGGTTCTATACTTCTAGTGGTGGTGGTTTGGATATGAAAAAGACTCAGGGTTTGAAAAGGAACAAAGATTTTGTAGGTTTTGAAGATGATAAAAATTAATATCTAACCTCTAATGGCTTCTTGAATCTTGAACTTGAAGTTTAAGAATAAACAAAGAAGAAAAAAGCTAGGGTTTTTGAGTTAGAAAGTAATTTGGGGAAAAGAGTTTAGTTTAGTTTACTTTAGAAACTTAAAGAATAAAGAGTTTAACATTAATTTATATTAGTCTTCATCCAAAGTCTCTCTCTTTCTCTCCCTCTCCTGCCGTAACCGTTTCTTTGTTGATTTTATCTTCTAGTTGGCTTCTCCGGCGAAGGGTCTTCCCTTCGCCGGATTCCTCTTTTTCTTTGTTCTAATAATATA
>BEHA01003003.1:258399-269942 GCA_002897215.1 Eschscholzia californica subsp. californica | reverse complement strand
AGGCACTTGTGCATTTAAAGGTATGCAACTCTCGTGAAGTTTTCATAGGAGAGAAATAACAATTATCGTCCATGTACATCGTGATTTTATCACTTATGAATGGAAATGTTTCCGATGGATCAAAAAAAAAAAAAAAACATTAATTTATATTAGAAATAGAGAATTTAGTATAAAAAAAGTATTTAAAAACTAATTTAGGAAAGTGCTAAATGAGACGATTTCCAACAACAAGATGGAAGGGAACAAGCCACACAAAAGGATGGCTAGACAGAATGCTACAAATACTACTGCTGAAAAGGTGACGACTACCTTAAAGCCGATGGAAGAATGAGTATTTTAGCGTGGAATTGTCGGGGAATTGGGAACAACCCGACAAAAATGCTCTCCATCAGTTCCTGAAGGCCACCAGGCCTGATATAGTATTTATTTCTGAGACTAAACTTTCTTATTCTTGTAATTTTCCTTTTTTGCATAGTTTAGGTTATAATAATTGTCGCCAAGTTCTCTCTCAGGGTAGAAGTGGTGGCCTTCTACTAGTTTGGACTGATAATATTAATATTAGTATTAATTCCTCTGATGTTAATTTAATTCATGCCACTATACATGATAGTAATCTCAATTCTGATTGGGATTTGTTTGCTATTTATGGTCCTCCTCATTTGCAAGATAGACATTTTTTTGGACTAATTTCTTATCTATTCTTTCTTCAGTTACTAACCCTTATTGATGTATTGGGGATACGAATGCTATTGGCCATATTTCGGAAAAACGAGGCGGATCCCACACAAACTCTTTCATGAACCAATTTCAATCGTTCATCCAACAGAGTGGACTAATCGATCTGGGTTTCAATGGACCTGCTTTTACTTGGACAAATAATCGTGACCGACACCACCTGATCCAAGAAAGACTCGACAGGGTAATGGTCTCATCGGATTGGCTGCTAACATTTCCGGATTCGGGAGTCTTTCATCTTCCTCGATATGCTAGTGACCATGCGCCAATACTTCTCAAACTCAAAGTACAAGGTCAAACTGTCCCCACGATACAAAAATTCGAGAAATATTGGACTCACCATCGAGAATATAGAGACACCTTTTCGAATAATTGGGACTCGGCAACAGGAACTTTTTATGATAAAGCAACATCAGTCAAATCTACACTTCTTATTTGGAGTAGAAGATCTTTCAATATAGTCAAAGATAGACTAAAGGCACTCCGAAAAAGATTACTGACCATACAGGCACTTCAACCGACAGCAATATCTTTGGAGGTCGAGAGCTCGATTCAAGAGGAGATTATTTACCTGGAGGAAGTAGAGCGGACAAAGTGTGAACAACGTTCTAGACTTAAATGGGCTACTAACGGAGATAGAAACACAAAAGCTTTCTACACAGCTATGTCTATCAGAAAACAACAAAACAAAATTAACCAGCTAAGAACACAATCAGGTAATATTACTTCTAATGAGAATGAAATAGCTACTGAATTAATCGCTTTCTTTCAGAATTTGTTTACAGGTGAACAGGTCATTCAACCGCCAATGGAGATTCTAAGTGCATATAAAGTAATATCGCCTGAAAACTTAAGCGCCCCATCTCAGGAATCCCAACAACAGAGGAGATTAAAGAAGTAGTTATGAAAATGGACACAAATAAGAGTCCAGGTCCAGACGAACTTCCTTGTGAATATTTCCAACATAACTGGGACAAAATAGGCAAAGATCTCATTGGGTATATTCAGAATATTTTCCTCACGGGTATGATAGACCCTTCCCTCAATAATACTACTTTGGCCTTAATTCCTAAGGTCAAGATTCCGAGATGCGCTTCTGAATTTAGACCTATTTCTCTTTGCACATCCATTTACAAATTCATGACGAAGATTATAGCTAACCGGATAAAACCTTTTCTCGAAGATAATATCATCTGGACCCAAAATACATTTGTACCTAACAGACAGATATTAGATAATATAGTTATAACCCAAGAGGTCTTACACTCTATGCATGGCTCTAGAGCGAAAACTGGAGGGTTTTGTTTAAAAATGGACATGGCCAAAGCTTATGACAGAGTGAGCTGGGAGTTTTTGGAGCTAGTACATAAAGCTATGGGTCTCAGTGGCCCTTTTCTCAACCTCATTCTGCAGTGTATCACTACACCTAATTTCAGTATCCAGCTCAATGGTCGGCTATATGGTAATTTTAAGGGCTCGAGGGGCCTTCGTCAAGGATGCCCCTTATCCCCTTACCTTTTCATCCTCACCTCTCAGGCTCTTTCTCTTCTTATTTATCACTATGAATCGAAATGTCTGTTTACAGGTTACAAAATTAATCCCTCTAGTCCTTCCATCTCTCATCTATTATTTGCAGATGACCTGATCATATTTGGTAAGGCAAAAGGCAACTACTAACAATCTCACTGCTATTCTTGAATTTATGAACATGTACTCGAGCTTTTCAGGTCAAGCAGTGAATTACGAGAAATCATCCATTTATTTTAGCTCTGGAGTCACTCCTGAAATCAAACAACAATTTGTCAATACATTACAAGCACCTATTATGACAGATCAATCTAAATATCTTGGTGTACTCATTCTCAAACCAGGTAATCGAATTAAAAGTTTTGATTGGTTGCAGGAAAAATTCAAAAAAACCCTATCGGGTTGGAAACAGAAACTAGTATCACAGGCTGGTCGAACGATGCTAATCAAATCAGTACTGAGTCCATTATGTGTTTATCCTTTTAGTTATCAACTTCTACCTCATGGAGTTATCAATCATCTAGAAAAGGAGGAAAGGTCCATCTGGTGGGGACATGGTATACACGACAGGAAGTTACACTTCATAAATTGGGAAACAATTACTAGTTCTAAGAAGCATGGAGGCCTAGGTATTAGATCTTTAAGAGAAGTTAATGAATCTCTTATTGCCAAAATGGCGTGGAGATTTCTTACAAATAAACAGGCAATATGGGTTAAATTATTGAGTTCAAAGTATTTAAAGCATGGAGACTATTGGACTGTAGACAAGAATTTACCTGCTTCCCCTTTTTGGAGATCTCTCCTGCAAGGTAGATCAACCCTACATAACAACACAATTTGGATGATCGGGGATGGTACTGATACAAGAATAATGGAAGATAAGTGGATTCCTGAAATCACAGAACATACTCCTACATTAATTCAGACTTTGCCTCATAATATTAAATGGATTGCAGATTTGATACATACACAAACAAAGACATGGAAATTGCAGATGTTACATCAATATTTTACTACTGAATCCATTACGGCTATCACCAATATTACTATATCATCTACTTGTGAGAGGGACCGACTTATTTGGAAGAACACAGAACAGGGCAAATTCACAACCAAATCATATTACTCAGCCATTAAAATTAGACCAATATTACCACCTGAGATTAGTGATTTTCCTTGGGCTAAATTCTGGAAAAAAAAGGAGATGGATCCTAAAGTTCAAATGTTCGTATGGAGGTTAATTCATAATGGGATAACAACATTATCAAATATAAAGATCAGAATACAACATACGAACCAGACTTGTAAGATGTGTCCGGAAGCAGAAATTGAAACGGCGATTCATCTTTTTGGGACATGCAATACCTTTAAATCGTTTATTTTTTCCTTGCAGGATAATGATTTCACAGATCTAACAAACAACTATATTCAAAACCTCAAAGAAATTCTCAACAAAGGAAATAATTCAAATGAGCTATGGTACAAGTATACTTATCTTCTATGGCATTGGTGGAAAGCAAGGAATGAAAAGCATTTTCAAAATTCTGATTTTAACATGAATCGAATTTGGCATAATATTTCTCTTGATCTCAAACGCCAACCATTACTCTCTGTATTCTCTTCTTGTTCGACTATTTCGCAGGAAAAATCATGGAAACCACCAACCTGTGGGAGAATTAAAATCAATGCAGATGGAGCTTTCACGAGAGATAAAGCAGCAGCAGCAGCGGTGGCTAGAAATTGGAGAGGAGAGGTGATTGAATCTGAAGCACAAGTATTTCCGCCGATTTCATCTCTTCACAGTGAACTAAAAGGGGGTTTTCTCTAGCAGAGAGAATGGGGCTGTTCTCATTCGATTTGGAATCAGACTCTTTAACGATGGTAACCCTAATAATGGAAGGCCGAGATGCAAGCCCGTGGCGCCACGTAAACGATCTAGATAGGATACGTGGTTTTCTCGCTCAAAGGGACGTGGCAATCACACATTGTTTTAGGGAAGCGAATTCAGCCCCTCACGAAATGGCTAAATTAGTTTTAAATCCCTAGAATAGACTGTATTTTAATTTAATCCTCTGTGGATATGTACGCTTGTAAACATTTCATCCTTTGGATGTTATCAATGGTATCTCTTTTCCGTCAAAAAAAAATCAAAAGTGGGGCATCAGATTACATAAATTGAAGAAGGATCTTCCCTTGAATTCCCGTGACTTCATAGTTGAAATGGGGTGGTCCTTTATAAAGTGGAAGGGAAGTTCTAAATGGTGCCCATAAATTTTCTTTTTAATGTAACACACATAATAGCTGGAGGCCCCCCAAAATTGGTGGCCCAAAGCGAGGCTTTGCTCGCTTTGGGCCAGGGCCGCCCCTACTTAGGATCTTAGCTTTCCAGAATGGTATGGTACAAGTCGTTCCGACATCGGACGAGAGAGTTACGACTGTTTTCCTGAGCAGCGCGCAGTTTAGCAAACCTGAAAACTGCTCACTGTTGTACTCTTTTAGCTAGTCATAAAGGTTTCAACAGATGTTTATGTCTTCATCAATATTGTAGTCCGTCTCGTGATGATTCCAGAAAGATATAGTACGAGTTATTTGGAGTCCGGATGAGGGAAATAAGAGTGTTCGAATACGCAGAGTACGGTTAGTCAAACTGATGCACTTCTACGTACATTTTGTGGTTTTCGGAGATGTTTTAGTTGGAATTAGGAGAAACCACCATCGAGAAAAACATTCGAAATGAGATAAACTTTCCAACGACTTAAAAATGGATTGCAACCGATCAACGATGAGAGAATTGTGACTGTTATAGTACACAATGCAATGTTAGGAAACATCTGAGATATTTCGTTAAGTTCGAAAATGTTTAATATACAACAATGTACGATTGGTGTTATTTGGACAAGACTACGACGTTAGAGTTCGATTCGTGTGCTTACTCGAAGTCTTTCGAATACGACGAATTTGTTTTGATGTTTTAAGTTTTCTTTCTTTTCTTTATCTATTCTTTTTGTTGTACCGAGGTTCTTATCGAAGAACCTAATGTTTATTTTGTTTATGGATTGGTAGAGGGGGGAGCCGGAGCTTATCGTTGACGATGATGTTACGATTTCGGCGGAGTTGGAGTACCGTCAGGTAAGGTTTCCGAATCCTTGATCCAGCATGATTTTATAGATAATGAATATGCTAGATTCTATAGTTATATATGCACCATTATAACTAGAATTTAGGTAGCATGAAACTCGATTTATGTGATAAACTGAAATATGATTGAATGGTTTTACTGCGATACGAGAAATTCTTTCGATTTGTTTTTGCTATGATTGCGAACTACGTGGGATTTTTTTGTATGTACCCAACTGCGGATTATGTCAACCTACGGGCACGTAGCCATTGAGGGTAGGATGACATGTGGACATGGGTGTGACACGTGTGAGACCGGTGAGGTGGGCGACATTAGTCATGAGACCCGTGGGAGTAGAGTGCTTCACTTGCTCGCCATTGGTGCTCGTGCCTCCAGCTCGAGGCTCAGGGACGTACACCTCACCGCTCGCCTCGGAGGTGACATTGATTGGGAATCCCTCTGCTTTGTGTGCGATATGACTATTGGTTGTTCCATTTTCGTATTTGATAAGATAATGAATTGAATATGGGAATATGATTTTGATATACGAATGAAACTGATTTGAATCGAATATGAGAATATGGTTTTGATATACGAATGAAACTGATTTTGAAAGATCGCATTAGATGCATGATAGGGTACCGAAGAGAATGAGGTCTAGGTCCTTCCATGGGTACTGGGGGACAGCTTTCTTATTCGAACTCGGTGATCTAAAACGTATTTAGATACTTAAGGTACTATGTTGTTAAAGGCGCGCTGATGCGACGCTTAAGCGCCAAAGGCGCCAGGTGATGAAGATGATTGCCTTACTCCAAGTCGATTTCCCCTGGTTTCTCCGGGTGTCGACTTGAGGCGCCAAGGCGATCGCCTTTGATCGACTCGGAGAGAAGAAGGCGAGTCTGAGGCGTTTCCAAAAATTCAGAAATGAGAAATAAGGTTGTGGCTGCCATTTTTAGGGTTTGGAGAAGAAGAAGACGGAGTCTGGTTGAAGAAAGAGAAGAGACATTAGGGTTTTGGGTAAAGTTGGAGCTTTAATTGAGGGGAGGAAAAAAGGTGACGTGGACAAATTTTGGCCAATTTTAAAATAGATTGGAGGTGAGGAGTACCATATACCCTTTTTCCTTTGTTTGAAAATTTTAAAGTGGGAGGACAGAAAACCCTATTAATTAAGGAGGACAATAAGAAATAATTAGAAAAAAGGTAAACAAATCTCAACCTTTGATATAAATAAGGGCTACAATTAAAACACTTTAGGTTTTCTTCTCTTCTTCATCCGTGAGTTGGTTTTTCATCTTCAACAACAACAAAAAAATTCTGCAACTTCGTCAACTCTTCTCTTCTTCACCCTAACTTTTTGCAACTTATAGTGTTTGAGGCGATCGACAAGGCGCGTAGAAGCGTGAGAGGCGCAGGCGAGAACCTCATCGCCTCGCCTCGCCTTGCGCCTCAAACAACATAGTTAAGGTATATATGTATCATGAGGTAAACTCTTCAATGATTGCGGAGTCCCTTAGTGGGAGAGGGGCTTACCGGCTAGGGGTAAGTCTCTTTCTCGAGGAGACGTTAGTGCATTAGCTAGTGCCTAAATGGACTGATACTATCTAACGCACTCTAGGTTCTCCTGAGGAGCTCTCCTCTTAATTGGGAGCGCACCATGGGTGGGCAGCTAATCACTGCTATTGCTTGCTAGATTAAGGAAAATGATTTTGTATATAGTATATATAGTAACTGGTTTGATAACTCGTTTTGTCATGATGTTTACAACTTATTGAATGAACTTTTGAAAACGTGATTGGTTTTGGATTGGTTCTCTACCAGAATAACTCGTGTCGGTGAGTATTCTGACCCCCTACCAGTTGTTAGTGTGGAGGTGCTTTATGTAGCCTCGAGGTGGAGTGTGTATTCCGGCCAGGGATCTTGTCTGACGAGGCTAGTGGTGTTGCGTCGTTTTCTTCGGTTGTCGTTTATTAGCTTTCCATTATTTTAAAGTTATGTAGTTATTGCAGAAAGGAACTCGAATATATATATATATATAACACTTAAAGTTGTTTATAAGTTGTATCTATGTGTAAGAGGCTTTTGTAGTTTTTTTGTGCTTCGGATTTCGACCCGAAATTATGTTGAGTATGTTTAGCTTCCGCTCTATAGTTTATTCTTGTATGTGCGAATGTATAGTTTGCATGACAGGTTTTCCAGGTTCGACCGGTTCGATTTACAGAGGAGACTCTGTCGGATTTTTGTCTCGTCTGTGAATTGTCGGGGCGTGGTCCTGTCTATTTTGGGACACGGGGCATCACAATAATACCATGGAGGATTAATTTTAATACTCTTGGAATCACATTGTTAAGTAAGTGAAGATTTTGTTATAATTGATTTGTTTTTTCATGTTTTGGTTTAAAAAGGTTTCATGTAGGAGAAGTTATTTTATGGTACATAATCCCAACTTCTCATACAACATTTTGGAAATGCATTTCATCTAAATCCTTCACTTCACAAACCCCCTTTCAAATTAAATACAAGTAAAATCTCTTTTAGTGAATCAAAGTTGTCAAAATTAAAGTTGATTGACACTCTTTTCAACCGTCAAAGTGTGCGGTGGAGCAACTATATTTCGTGACATCTTTTGAGTCTTGTGACACGAAATTTGCTAAAGTAGTATTTCTATTGAAATTAGAGATTTTATTTAGTCATGGTTTGTTTCAAAACAAGAAAACTAGACCGTTTTAACTTGTTTGTGAAAAACCCAATTTGATACACAAAAAGTTAGGAAATTAATTCATACCATGGTGAAGAATCCCCATACCCTCAAATCCCATCCTATAATTATAAATCAAGAAAAAAAATCTTTTTTTTAGTGTTAATTAAGAGCAAGTCCTACAAATCTAAAACAAAAGAAAATCTCTTTTGGACTCAAGTTAGCTTGTGATCCTTATTACTTCAATACCCCCTTCTTTTAACACCCCCTTTAAGGCTTATCAAAAGTGAAGCTTCTTGGACTACAAAAACAAAATTGCCAAAGAAAGAAAGATTGACTTGGACAATTTGAAGGACTACTAACTTACTAACTACCAATTCACTAACATCTAAGAGTGGAGTATAACAATTACCCACGTCGTATTAATTTTTCTTTAATGTAATCTTGTCTTTCTTTGTCTATATCTATTATAAATGGCCGGTTATACCGCCTAAATAATACTGCAAGTGGAGTATGATTATTACCCATGTTGTATTTGATTGCTTTAATTATAGTATAAATTTTTTCCCTTTATATATTATAGTAGTAAGTATCCTAATATATATATATAGTTGTAATTATACTAACAAATTGTTTTCACTTTCTCATCATCTCGACCATAGCTCCCTTGGGTTCGACATACCCGGATTTGCCATTGAATGTACTACAACTAAACACGTGCACTTGCTAGAAAACAAGTGTACTTGTCTCAATTTCATAATTGACACCATTGTCCATTTTTAATACGAAAAAAGTGCACAACAGAAGCTAAGCAGAGTGACCTAGACAGACATTGCATCAACATTACACCACCATAAGCAAGAAATTACATATCTAACACTATAATGCAAATACTCGTCAAATTATTTCTAAATATTTTATATAAGCTAAAAAAAATCACAAGATGCATTTTATGGTGGTATGACAAGGTCAATCCTTTATCCATACTAAATAGGCCACCTTTAGAGGAAAACTACAATGCAAATACTCACCAAATTGTTTCTATATTCACAATGTAGTTCTTCGAACTGAGTGGTGCTCAATCCACCTCTAGACATCAATCTAGCACTCGTGTTTTGTACTTTTGTTCAATTATATCTATTATAAGAACCTATTGAATGAAGGGTAGATGACATTACAAAGACAAATCTCAAAGGGAATAGTAGAAAAAAAAAAATACAGTATCACAACCACAAGAATATTTTCCATTATGGTCATGGCATTACAACATCACATTATGAGGTTGGATAAAACTATAAATACCCAAAATCGATCTTACCTAAAAGCATATTCACTTTGTTATCTTGGAAATGCCCGATAAAATTTTAGCCAAAACCTGGGGGAGCTGAAATAAAAGGAAAAAAAAGCGTTATGGAATTAAAGAAAGGAAAAAACGATAGCAATTAAAAAAAAGTTTTTTTTTTCAAATAAAGTCTCTAGCATCATATGAAACTGAGTGTATTAAATAAGGCTAATCTATTATATTCTATAGAATGGTGAGTGTTGACTGGGACAAACTCTGGGACAAACATAGAGATGAATCCAGCCGTCCATTTTGGGTTAGATTGGTTAGATTGAATCTTGGTCATTAAACCATAATCTATTATAATCCTTAATGTCACATAAATCCTAGCCGTTACATGATACTAAATAGGTGTTGTTAGCCTCTCCATTATCTCTCCCCATCCCCCGTTTACTACCAGGATTCCAAATTGACCTTTTCGTTTCATTTAGCATTTTAACTGTTTGATCAATTTTTTTTTTTGAGTAATCGACTACGATCTACGTTACTCGTTACAAGGCATTGATACATCATGAAGATGTGATGAGCACGATAACCGCCTCATTTAAACCATAATGAAAGAGGCCTAAAGCCCGACATTGTGAAAGAGGCATAAAGCCCGACAAATTTGTTATAATATTTACTATATATTTCCTAAAGGCCGCGGCTTTGGGGAATAAAGAAAAATCTTCGGGGAATAAAGTCCAAGATTGACTTAGGGATCATATTATTGTTTAGAAAGAATCCACAAGAGAGAAAAAACTAGAAAGGGGAAGGGAGGATGAATCGAGATTAGGTGGCAAAAATTTTAAAAAAACATTTTGTGGACTAAACAATAAACATACCCCTTGATTGACTTAGTCTTTATTCCCCTGAGATTTTTCTTTATTCCCCAAAGCCGCGGCCTTCCTAAATTACATGGGATAAATCTTGATGGCAAACTGCTTCCACCGAGACTCGATCCCACGACCTCATGGAATTAGAGGGGTGTCCAACCGTTACACCAAAGGGTGGTGGACAGCTGTTTGATCTTGGTTGTCAATTTCATTTTAAATCAAATGTGAGTTCAATTAAAAATCTTGGCCTTTATATCCTCAATTTATAGTACCCCCATTATACACATTAAATGACTTTCGTTATTCTCTTGGTCTCTGTTTTCTTTCCCCTTTAAACGTTCAATTTCATTACATCCCATTAAACCCTAATAGGAGAGATAAGAAGAGAATGGGAACAAGCAAACACGAAACCATTTAATTTAATACATAACGGTTCAAGAACATGTTCAGTTCATCGTTCATCACAAATCCAAAAGGCTGGACATGCATCATAAGTTTACTCTCAGGGTTGGACTTGCTGTGGGTGCTAATGTAGCAATGCATGTTGATATTCCTTCATATTGTATCCTCTCTTACTTTACATTGAGAAACCCGACCTTGTCATATTTGGCTAACATGTCAATTTTTGAAGTTCTTACTTTAGTGTTATCTTTTTTTGGTTCCTGGGAAATTTGAGTTTTCATCTATTATTCTAAGTTTTAGAGTATTTCTTTGTTCTAGGTTATTAATGACATGTATTTGAAGGCACCTGGTAGCTTGATTGCTAAAATAGTCACAATCAACCTTGGCTTCAATTCTGTGGGTAACTTGGTATCATATTTCTGGAATGTTCTTTTAGTTTACCAAATGCTTAAGTCAATGTTACTGGTTCTTTGTTGAATATACCAATTGTTGAAGTATTAGTTTCACTCGAAAGATTAGCTTATTTCGATTCTTAGATTTCTTTTACGTTCTTGAAATAGATAGTTCTTCAGATATTTATGATTTGATCATCTTCTTCTTCCCTGCTTTAAATTCTGTATTCTGAGTATTAAGAAATACTATGTGTTCCTTTTTACTGGTCTTGTTAGTTAATAGGAAAGGGTGGAAGAAACAACATCACACATCATTGTCGAAAAAGAGAGAAAAAAGAAACAACGACATAAAAGATACACAACCTTTTTTTACACAATTATTACTGTAAGCTTCACAATTATCAAGGTGAGCTTCTTCTCTTTCTGATTTTTGTAAATGATTTTTTTTGACATTTTGATTGATAACATGAAGTTTCTAAATGTATTAATGTTCATTTCTTATGTCACTTTTTTCTAA
>BEHA01003003.1:237222-251486 GCA_002897215.1 Eschscholzia californica subsp. californica | reverse complement strand
GATGAACTGGTGGATTGTTGATAATTTCTGGATTATCCATTTGAGGAGATGAATTCCCTGATTCTTTGATTCAGAAGAAAAATCTTTCAAGATTGTGTTTTTAGAAGATTGAATACTCCGATTCCTTGATGACGGAAGTTTCAACTCCTTTGTTTTATATCGGTCTCGTCCCAATTTAGGTTTTGAGAAGATTGAATACTCTGAAACTTTTAGGGCTCTGATACCATGTAAGAAAGATAGAAATCGAATTTCATTAATCTTTCACTAAGTTTCTCAATACAAGTCTCACTCATTATATACACAGAGATTGAAACAGAAAGAATTAGAGAGAGAGAGAAAGTTAGTTATCAAGTTGTTAGTTTGTTAATCTCAGATTAACTAACACTAACTAATCTCTATGACTCACACATGTTAATAACACGTGTAGCAGAGGTGCTGATAGACACTGACTCAGACAGTTAAATCTGTTACTCCTTCTTCCTTCCAATCTTCTTTAGCTTCAACACTCGAACACTCTTCAATCTTCTTATGAGGGTCTTCCTTCTTACAAATCTCTCCCTCTCCCGTGAATAAAGGGCATATCTAACAGGACATTCGACAAAAACTCTAAATTTCCCAAGAGTGGAGTAGCAATTGAGATTTCTTTCTCTAAGTGCATCTCCAAATATACAACACTCATTTTTAGTAACTCTGGGTGTCACATAAAATTATAGAATTCGATCTTCAACTTTTCCAAAACTCAATTTAGATTTCTAACATGATGTGACGGTAGTTAAATAAATATATCTAAAAGGGAGACTCTATTTTTAACATGTACTTTTCAGATAGTAAATACAGACAATTTGTTTGTCTATAACCAGAGTTATATAGAAACAACTGTTCTACAATGGACCAAATGAGTATGAATTAAGAGTTAACACAAAAGTATGACAAAATATTCTTTAAATGTCACTATAAATATGTCATAACAATAATAGTTTTGAAAAATGTTAACTACACATTCTAGACTCGTCGTCTTAAACAATGTCTACAAGATATTTTGTTAATAAACTCAAATTCATTATCTTAAAATATTGAAATTGTTATAAAAGATATGAAGACGAAAAGAAGAAAAAGTATATATCTAAAACACTTTATATCTTACTGCCAAAGAAGATTGTAATCTCACAAAATCTCAAAGTCAAATACTATTCCTTATACTAGAGAAGAAGGAAAGAGATTTGACTTTGAGATTTTGTGAGATTACAATCTTCTTCGGCAGTAAGATATAAAGTGTTTTAGATATATACTTTTTCTTCTTTTCGTCTTCATATCTTTTATAACACGTTATAAGCACGATTCGCTCTACTATGATGTGGTCTTGGGAGGGTGTGTTGTAAAGCAATTCCACATTGGTGGGAGACAGGAGTGTGGTGCTCCTCTTAAGAGGTTAAGCACCCTTCTCTAGTGAGGCCTTTTAAAACCGTGAGGCTCAGGTGTGCCAAAGCGGACAATATCACTAGCAGCCCGGAAGGCTGGTCCGCACCATCCTATAACAGAAATATCTTATTAAATGACTAAGTACATTTCGTATATGATCCATATCTATCTTTTACTATCCCGATCTAAGGGCATTTAGGTATGTCTATCACTCCAGTTGTCTATTATCGTGTTTCTTTGTATATGCTAAAACAGCAACTGAAATTTTCAATCAGACTTCAAAGATATAAAAATTTCTTATAACTATAGAATAAAATAGTAGCAAACCTATTTAATAACTTCTAACTACTTAGGAAGTTTCTCATCAGAAAACTACTTAGGAAGTAATGTTTCTTTTTAAGAGTCACCTTCCCATTAACCACATCAGGGGAGATGAAAGTAATAATACAAGAACAAGACCAAAACCTCTCTCTCTCCCTCATCCTAATTGCAGTTTGCAGACCTCAGGCGACACTACCCTGATCGGAGACATCCTCGTAGTAATAAGGAGACAGCTTCCCATCTTTCTTCTTAGGCCTATTCTCTATACTCAACTCTTGCAACATTTTCACTACCCGTCTCATCGAAGGTCGGTTAATGGGTAGAGGACTAGTACAAAGTAACCCAATATTAAGAACCTTGCAAATCTCTTCCTTGAAGCAAGAATCAAGCTTGGGATCAATTACATGATCAACTTCTTTTGAATTTAATGTTGTGCAAACCCATTTCACCAAATCTTTCTCTCCGAATTCTGGATCAAGTGGAAGTCTTCCAGTCACTAGCTCTAGAATTACAACTCCAAAGCTGTATACATCACTCTTCTCATTAATTCTAAGTGTGTAGGCATATTCTGCATCATTAGAAACAAATCAAAACCTAAATCACCATTTAAGAAAATTCTATAAATAAGGAAGAATCAAGTTAACAATTCAAGTTTTAGAAGAAGATGTAATCAAGAAGGCGTAAGCGGCGTTTGTGTTCTTCTCCAAATTCATATATGAAACCCGTCTCGAGATCTAAGATGGACTCGAGTTACAATTTAGATGTCTTTTATCTGGCTCATGTGTCTGAATAGCTGATTAGAGCTAATTTTGGGTCAATTTGAGTCAAACATAAAGTAAGTCATCGATAAGAGGGTAATATCTCTAAAGTAACCTTAAACAATTATTAAGCCCATGAACAAAAGAAGTCAGACTTAGACTAGTCGAATTCAGACAAAAACAAACACCACATGACATGTTTGGAGAAAATTCATGTTGATATGGAAGTAACTAAACATGGATCATTAGAATAAAAAAGACTAACCTGGAGCAATGTAACCACATGAACCAGCAATAACAGACATGGATTTCGGCCTATTATCCATGGGATCTACAACCTTTGCAACACCAAAGTCTGCAACTTTTGCTCCAAAATCTCCATCGAGCAAAATATTATTCGACTTAATATCACGATGAACAATCGGAGGAACACAATCGTGATGCAAATACGATAGTCCTTCTGCCGAATCTACTGCTATCTTATACCTAATCGGCCAATCTAATAATCCACCTTTACTACCATGTAAAAAATCACCCAAACTTCCATTAGGCATATACTCATAAACAAGTAATTTACAGTCTTTTGTTGAACAAGAACACCATAATCTAACAATATTTTTATGCCTAATTTTCCCTAATGTTTCAACTTCTGATTCAAACCCATTATCGGAAACTTGACCTTTCTCAGTATCACCATTTTCGTCGAGTTTTTTCGATACCCCCCAAAGCTTTTTCACAGCAACTGCCTCCCCATTACTCAATATAGCTTTATAAACTTTACCAGAAGCTCCAGTTCCAATCACATTATCTTCATCAAGACAATCTAAAATCTCATATTCACTAAAACCCAGTTTGTGAAATGAAGTTAAAATCCATTTCGATTTATCAATACCCTTCTTTATCTTCTTCAAATTTTGGTATTTCAAGTAGAATAAAACAAGTCCAGTAATTAAAACCAGAGCTGCTAATAAGAAGATTAGTAGATGCAACCAAAGAGAAGATATGTTCTTAGGTTTATCATTACTAGTACAAAGATCACTTAAATCTCCACATAACCCAGGATTTCCCAAAAAGCTATCTTTATAACTTTGTTTAGCATATAATGGTGGAAGATCACCAGAGAGATGATTATTAGATAAATTGAATTGATTGAGTTTCAAATTCTGTAATTGAAGTGGGATTTTTCCATTAAAGAGATTACCTGATAAATCAAGATAATTAAGAACTTGTAAACTTCCAATTTCAGCTGGAATTTCACCTGAGATTCTATTATCAGCTAAGTTTAATTCATTAAGCTTCTTCCATGATTTGATTCCAACAGGAAGCTCACCAGAGATTTGATTACTATGAAGATCAAGTCTTCCAAGTTGGGTAAGATCCACCATTGAAGCTGGAATTGAACCTGTTAAAGAATTCTCACTACCAGAAAATTCAATCAAATTTGATAACAACCCAATCTCATTAGGGATATTTCCAGTAAATTTATTCTTTGAAATTAACAAAATTGAAAGATTTGAAGCTTTTGAAATGGATTTCGAAATCCCACCAGAAAATGAATTTTCCTCAAGTTCTAACAGAGATAAATGAGGTAATCCCCAAACTTCCTCAGGTAAGTCGCCGGAAAATTTATTATTTTTCAATCTAATTCTTGTTAAACTCAAACATTTACTCAGATTCTCAGGAATTTTCCCAGAAAAGGAATTATAAATCAGAAGAAGTTCTTCTAAAACCCCTTTATCACACAAACTTCCTGGAATTTCCCCTGATAATTTGTTTTCAGAAACATCAATCCATTGAAGAGGTGAGTTTTGCCCTAAATCAGTAGGAAGTTCTCCACTGAGTCGATTATTAAACAATCTTAACTCATAAAGATTTGGGGATTTAGAAATACTCTTGGGTATATTACCCACAAACTGATTTTCATATAAATTGAGCGACTCTAATGGCAACCCACATAACTCGTCAGGAATCGGTCCTCCTAACTCGTTCATGGCGACGTCGAATCGTCTTAACGAACTCAGTTTCGAAAACCCATTTGGAAGTTCTCCTGTTAATGAGTTATTATAAAGCTCGATTTGTATAACGCTTGAGAGTTCAGTGATTGAATCGGGAATTGACCCGTTGAGATTATTAACAGCCAAATCTAAATCCTTCAAATTCTTAAGCTTCCCTAGAGTGATCGGAATCTGACCCACCAAATGACAGTCAGTCATCCATAATACTTCAAGACTCGTTAAGTTACCGAGTTCCGGCGGGATTTGACTCGGTGAAAACGGATTATAAGAGAGATTTAGTTGTTTGAGGGTCGAAATATTACCAAGAAATGGTGGGAAGGAGATCCCATCAAGTAGGTTTCCGACGAGAGACAAGACTTCCAGGCGGCGGAACCGTCCAAAACTGGTGGGTATATCGCCGGAGAAATTATTTCCGGTGAGATCGAGATGAACTAGATTTGGGATGTCCGAGAGAGAAGAAGGAATAGGACCCACAAAAAGATTTTCAGCTAAGATCAAATGGTTCAGATTCTGACACGTGGATATATCAACGGGTAGAGATGAGTTAATGGCGTTGTTATAGAGAGAGAGGTATGATAGATTTCGAAGACGGCAGAGATGGGTAGGGAAAGGACCGGCGAGATTGGCGTTTGAGAGATCAACCGATTTAACAGACTGAGTTAGTGAGTCACAGTTGATACCGATCCAGGAACAAGGAGTATCGTCTCTGTCGTTCCAGTTAGAGAGAAATGAATCGGGATCGTCTAGTCTGAGTTTAACTCGTTGGAGATAAAGACCTTCTTGGTTTAAAGAAAGAACCACTATAGCCGGAGAGAGAAGAAGAAGAAGAAGAAAGAGTAACACAAGCATTTTGTTTTAGAGAGAGAAAGTAGAGAGAGAGTTTGTTAGCTCCTTCTTCTCATGCAAAAGATTCAAAACCCAAGTTTTATCATGTCTGGGTAGAGAGAGAAAGAAGAGAGAGAAAGCTCATAGTCCAATACTCCATGAATGGAACATTTTAAAATTGTTTGTAGAACAAAGATTCATGAGAGTTTTTGGAGATGTACTAGATGAAATTTTTAATATTAGGGAACAGGATATTGCCGCCAGCCAGTGGACTAATTGGGACCCACTTAGAATAAAATAATATCCGTTGGATTAAATACTTTTCAAGTGTTAGATTGAAGATTTGCTATCTCACAAGGATAATTGTTATCTGTAACGATGGAGTGAGTGAGGTGGTGGGGTATGGATTCAAGTATCCCACTTTTTGAATTTGGGTTTACTAATAACTGAGATTTATCTCAATGTTAACTTTACGAAAGGAAAATTCTATCTGGCTCAAGATTTTAACTTAGCATAGTAGGTGTAATGCCGCGGTAAGTAAGTAGGGTGGGAATCAGTCTCCGTGGAGGATTGGAATCAGTCTTGGTCGAGCGCAGTCGGGTTCATATCATTTTTCGGGTCGGACCGGTCGGATTCATATCATTTTTCGGATCGGGCCGGTCAGACTTTGAAACTCTCTCTCCTCTCGAATTCGCCGTCTTTGAGTTTCAAGTACTCGGGGACTCTAACAGACTCGAGTGCCCTGGATGGGTTTCAGATTTTCGAGCTTTTTCCCCAGCTCTATATGTAGTAGAAGAGGGCACTATGTAGCACCATTGCGCAGAGAATGGTTATATTTATCATGTTTTGTTGTCTCAGAATATTTAAACGCCTCATTCTCATTCGGGAAGAGTAAGTTGTAATAGTTTAAGCAAATAATTCTGAAGGTATTTTTGAGTAGAAAGTGAAGGGATATGTGAATATCTCGTAAAAATATCAGATGACAGGTGATTAGTGGTTAATTTGCAATCACATTGGTTATAAGACTACTCTTAATTGATCAATTATTCCACCTCTTATTTAGCAATTTATAAACTCTCCTCAGACGGACAGAGCTTCGAATCTCATAGTTTGATGACAAATTATTGACCGTTGTAATAGAATTTAACCGGACTTGGACATTGTTACTTTTCTCTATAATGTAATTTAAACAGTGACACTTAACTTTTTGAACCACATATCAATATTCATATTTTCCTATTAAACTTAACATTTTCAATCTCTATTTCCTAGAACACTACTTTAGTAAGAAAAAATTATATAGCCAGTGATTTTCCAAAAGAAAAAATAACACCACATATCCAACCTAAGGCCTTTCTTTGCTGATCACCAAGTAACCCAAAAAATTCAAAAAAAAAAAGAAACCCAAAAAAATTTGAAATCTAAAAATACCCAGTGATTAAGAAGAGGATCTAACTAAACAATACATTATCTTATACAGTAAAAATGACGCAGCGGAAAACTAATAAAAGAGTCTTAGATCTTCGTCTAAAGACTATAGAACCAAAATTGATAACAAGAATACTAAAATACTGAATTTTATTGATTGAATGAATGACTGAAACAACTTCTAAGCCCTCTTTATATAGACCTAGGGTTTCCTAATCTTGGTCAAACTCCAATAGCAACTCCTAAAAAAATAAAATACTAGAATAGTAGTAATCCTAAACTGATAACAATTCCAAAAATAGAAATAAAACTAGTAAAAATTCGTTTTGAGGCCCTAAACGATGGAATTTGCCCCTCAAAGTGGGTCCGTTAGGGCTAAGCCACAACGAATGACCGGAACGCTATTTCGCACCATCCCTCAAAATTTCGTCCAATTCCGACACCCGTAGCTTCGGTTTTGGCCGTTTTACTCTGTCACCTTTGAATTTAGCCGCTTTTATTTCATCCATGTATTTCTCGGCCAATTCCTCCACATCAAAAAAAAAAAAAAAGAAAAGAAAATTTGGATGTCACAATTGAAGTTGTCCCTTCTTTTTCATTTTTCATATAATAAAGAAAAAGAAAGTAGATCTTCAAGGGGATGAAGCCATTAAGGCATTAACAGTAACCCCAGACCCAGTCGGCCAGTCCCACCATTATTGACAGCAATGAACTCTACTAAATGCTCATTACTATACGTGGGTTCCATCAAATTAATATGGTGTTTCTTTAGCTACATACATCATCAAGTCAAAAAATGTCTTTCAACAGCAACAAAAAGAAATCAAGTAAAAAATGTTCCTTTCAACAAAAAAAAAAAAAAAAAAGTAAAAAATGTTCTAGAAAGAGCTTTGAGTGGGTATGTTCATGTTTTTGATCTTTTTTTACTACACCAAATTTTGTATGATAATTTTCTTTTGATGAATGCTTGTAGTTTTTGTCTTTTGTTGTACTATAGTATAAGAAAAGGCAATCATGTAAGTAGATTTTTTGGTAAAGGGGCTCAAGAAAATAACAAAAATCTCTCATCAAAAAAAAGAAAATAACAAAAATGGTTTCATGATAGAAGTTCAAAAATAAAGGAGGCAAAGGGTGTTTTTTTCTTGTAACAAACAATGATGGATGTGTCCCTACTAGTTCTTTTGAAACGGAATATAGTTGCTAGTCCTCACATTTTCCTCATTTTCCTTTGAGACCCTGAGTTCTCGTGACAATGATTTTCATATAATTTGTATATTGTTTGTTGACATCAAATTGTACTGACACGAAATACATATGATGAATAATAAGAACGTTTAACTTAACTTTAATCTCGGTTTTCTGAGGAACAGATAAAAATGTTCATTAAATTTCTCATTCGATCTGTGTAAGACAAACTATTAAGAATTTATGGTCGATTTCGATATTAGGATAAACTATGTCGGGTTTATATTGAGGTCTGAAAAAATAAACATTTTTTTTCTTCAGCTGAGGTCAATTTAAAGATCGCCGCTATATAGAATACTTGTAGGGTTGGGGGCATACGCAAATTTGGGTGGAGAAATTTGTGTGCCTAGTCCCCCACATTTCCGTTCGAACTTCTTCGACAAAGAGCAGTTGTCGGAGACCCTTCATAAAAGAACAACAAAAAAATATATATCATCGTTCCATAGCTTTCTAGTCTCTACTCTCTCCCTACCTTTCTTCTTTCTCATTTCTTCCTCTACATCCATATGAAGGGAGAAAACCCCCATTTGTCTAGATCTGGTTTACCTCAATAGGGGTTCGTTCTCCCTTTGTTTAATCTGCTTCAGACGAAAGGGGGTTTCTCCCCTTCATCTGAATTTAGAGAGAGGGGAGGGGGAAAGGAAGAACAAAAGAGAGAACATTGAAGACAGAAAAAAGAAAGAGACGATAGTGGTGGAAGGAGGAGGATTTTTTTTTTATGAAGGGTCTCCCATAACTGCGTTTGCTGGGGACTCTTTATTGACAACCAGAAAATAAAAAGAACAGAGCGAGACCATTCTTGTATTCCCCTACTCAATTGATTAAATTTGACGGTTCAAGTGTTCTATCTCCTTTTTTATTATTCTATCAAAATTTTATGTTTCCTTCCACCATAACAAGTAACTCTTCTCTCTGCAGCCGAAAACAATATATCAGGCAATCACGTCACTGTAGATCAAGAAGACGTGAGGCGTTGAGGGTAAGAGCAACTCTAGTGCAACACTAATAAAATTTCTAAAAACCTTAGCTATCAAGTGTGAAAGTGGATCTAAATTGTCCCTTTCTTACTTGGTCATTTCAGAGATGCTACTAGGAAGGTTTCTCCATGGAACACTCTTCTCCATGGAACACTCAAAAAAAGACTCTAAAATTTATATTCTAAAATCTAAATAAAAATAAAAATAAAAAAATCTTTTGGGTAGATTCTACTTCAATCGTGGAGCTCTGTAGCGGCGACGGTTAGTATTATCACCGACACCACCAATTTTGGTGGAGTTTGACTTTTTCGTAGTTGGTTTCGGGTGGTTATTGACGGTTCCCTGCGGTTACCTACGAATAGTCACACCTCTCTGTCTCTCTTTTCTTAATTATTGTTCTTCTTTGGTTGAGATTTAGTCTCTTTTCATTATTTCCCTTCTCCCAACCTTCTTCTTCTTCGATTTTAATCATGGATGTTACAAATTCTGACCTTCTACAACAACTTGAAGAACTTACGACTGAAGAACCATCGGTTCAAACAGTTGAAGGATTTGAATCACTAAGCCTGGAATCGACGGTTATTAAACATGGGGTTCTTAAGTTTTGTAGTGACAAGAGAATTGATACAAATCAAGCCATGATGCGATTATCTAGAGTGTTATACGACCCTAATCGATTTTCTCTTACAGAAATAAAAGAAAACCATTTCCTGATTCGGTTTTCTACAGGAACAGAACTGGAATTGGCTATTGCTCGATCCCCCTAGGTAATTATGGATGAATTAATTGTATTACAGGAATGCAATCCTCAATTGGCACCGATAAATCATACTTTTGATAAAGTATGGTTCTGGGTTCAAATGCATGGAATACCAATGCGACATCTTAACAGTACGAATGTTAATAGACTGGCTTCTACCATAGGAAGATTTCAACCAACAACTCCAGAGGACGTTTCAAAATGGACAGTGTTCGGGAGAGTGAGGGTGGAAATTAGTATTGTCGATCCATTGCCAAACAGGATTAATCTTACCATCTCTAACCATCAACTTATTTCAGTTGAATTACGTTTCGAAAGATTGCCCCGTTTCTGTAACTCATGTGGGCATATAGGACACACTTTCACTTTTTGTCCTATAATTCTGCTTATGGGTCATCTTCTAAAGATGAATTTGTCAGATAGCCAACGATCCAAACTAAAATCTAGTATGATCCCCAAATATTCTGATAAATTCAAAGTTGTTATGTCTAAAGGTGGTAATGGTAAGGAAATAGAGTCTTTTGGTAGCACTAGTAATATCTCTTCTAATGGTATTTTAGGATCTGGCCCTATAGGGAACACTAAAGAATCTGAATGTGATCACCGGGTGTCTCTAAATGAATGTTTTGGAGACATTCTCGATCAAATAAACTCAGCCAAAAGAGCCAGATCAACAAATCAGGCTTCCCCTTCAAACTATTTGGTTAATTCTAATTTATATGAAGTTCAGGTGCTGAATGAGACTATCTCCAACAACAAGATGGAAGGGACTATGCCACACAAAAGGTTGGCTAGACAGAATGCTACTAACACTACTGCTGAAAAGGTGACGGCTACCTTAAAGCCGATGGAAGAATGAGCATTTTAGCGTGGAATTGTCGGGGAATTGGGAACAACCCGACAAAGAATGCTCTTCATCAGTTCCTGAAGGCCACTGGGCCGGAAATAGTTTTTATTCATGAGACTAAACTTTCGTATTCTTGTAATTTTTCTTTTTTACAGAATTTAGGATATAATTATTGTCGCCAAGTTCTGTCTCAGGGTAGAAGTGGTGGCCTTCTTTTAGTCTGGACGGATAATATCAATATTAGTATTAATTCCTCTGATGTTAATTTAATTCATGCCACTATACATGATAATAATTTCAATTCTGATTGGGATTTGTTTGCTATTTATGGTCCTCCTCATTTGCAAGATAGATTTTCTTTCTAGACTAATTTCTTATCAATTCTTTCTTCAATTACTAACCCTTATCGCTGTACTGGGGATATGAATGCTATTGGTCACATTTCGGAAAAATGAGGTGGTACTGAAACGAACTCTTTCATGAACCACTTTCAATCGTTCATCCAACAGAGTGGACTAATTGATCTGGGTTTCCACGGACCTACTTTTACTTGGACAAATAATCGAGACCGACACCACCTGACTCAAGAAAGACTCGATAGGGTAATGGTATCATCGGATTGGCTGCTAACATTTCCGGATTCGGGAGTCTTTCATCTTCCAAGATATGCTAGCGACCATGCGCCAATTCTTCTCAAACTCAAAGTACAAGGTCAAACGGTCCCCACGATACAAAAATTTGAAAAATATTGGACTCACCACCGAGAATATAGGGACACATTCTCGAATAATTGGGATTCGGCAACAGGAACTTTTTATGAAAAAGCAAAATCAGTGAAATCAACACTTATTATTTGGAGTAGAAGATCTTTCAATATAATCAAAGACAGACTAAAGGCACTCCGAAAAAGATTACTTACCATACAGGCACTTCAACTGTCAGCAATATCGTTGGAAGTCGAGAGCTCGATTCAAGAGGAGATTATTTATCTAGAGGAAGTAGAGCGGACAAAGTGTGAACAACGTTCTAGACTTAAATGGGCTACTAACGGAGATAGAAATACAAAAGCTTTCTATACAGCTATGTCGATCAGAAGACAAAAGAACAAAATTAACCAGATTAAAACACAATCAGGTATTATTACTTCAAACGAGAGTGAAATAGCTACTGAATTAATCGCTTTCTTTCATAATTTGTTTACAGCTGAACAGGTCATTCAACCGCCAATGGAGATTCTAAGTGCATATAAAGTAATATCGTCTGAAAATTTAAGCGTCATCTCAGGAATCCCAACAGCAGAGGAAATTAAAGAAGTAGTTATGAAAATGGACACTAATAAGAGTCCAGGTCCAGACGGACTTCCTTGTGAATATTTCTAACATAACTGGGACAAAATAGGCAACGATCTTATCAGGTATATTCAACATATTTTCCTCACGGGTATGATAGACCCTTCTCTCAATAATACTACTTTGGCGTTAATTCCTAAGGTCAAGATTCCGAGTTGCGCTTCTGAATTCAGACCTATTTCTCTTTGCACTTCCATTTACAAATTCATCACGAAGATAATAGCTAACCGGATAAAACCTTTTCTTGAAGATAATATCATGTGGACCCAGAACGTATTTGTCCCTAATAGACAGATATTAGACAATATAGTTATAACCCAAGAGGTCTTACACTATGAATGGATCTAGAGCGAAAAATGGAGGGTTTTGTTTAAAAATGGATATGGCCAAAGCTTATGACAGAGTGAGCAGGGAGTTTTTGGAGCTAGTACTTAAAGCTACGGGCCTCAGCGGCCCCTTCCTCAATCTTATTTTGCAGTGTATCACTACACCTAATTTTAAGGGCTCAAGGGGCCTTCGTCAAGGATGCCCCTTATCCCCTCACCTTTTTATCCTCACCTCTCAGGCTCTCTCTCTTCTTATTTATCACTATGAATCGAATTGTCTGTTTACAGGATACAAAATAAACCCCTCTAGTCCTTCCATCTCTCATCTATTATTTGCAGATGACCTGATCATATTTGGTAAGGCAACTACTAACAATCTTACTGCTATTATTGACTTAATGAACATGTACTCGAGCTTTTCAGGTCAAGCAGTGAATTACGACAAATCATCCATTTATTTTAGCTCTAGAGTCACTCCTGAAATCAAACAACAGTTTGTCAATACATTACAAGTTCCTGTTATGACAGATCAATCAAAATATCTTGGTGCACTCATTCTTAAACCAGATAATCGAATTAAAAGTTTTGATTGGCTGCAGAAAAAATTCAAAAAAACCCTGTCGGGTTGGAAACAGATACTAGTATCACAGGCTGGTCGAACGGTGCTAATCAAATCAGTACTGAGTCCATTATGTGTTTATCCTTTTAGTTATCAACTTATACCACAACGAGTTATCAATCATCTAGAAAAGGAGGAAAGGTCCTTCTGGTGGGGACATGGTATAAATGACAGGAAATTACATTTTATTAATTGGGAAACTATTACTAGTTCTAAGAAGCATGGAGGCCTAGGTATTAGATCATTAAGAGGAGTTAATGAATCTCTTATTGCGAAGATGGCATGGAGATTTCTTACTAATAAACAGGCTATATGGGTCAAATTATTGGGTTCCAAGTATTTAAAGCATGGAGACTATTGGACTGTAGACAAGAATTTACCTGCTTCCCCTTTTTGGAGATCACTCCTGCAAGTTAGATCAACCCTACAAAACAACACTATTTGGATGATTGGGGATGGCACTGGTACAAGAATTATGGAAGATAGGTGGATTCCTGAAATAACAGAACATACTCCTACATTAATTCAGAATCTACCTCAAAACATTAAATGGGTTGCAGATTTAATAAATACACAAACCAAGACATGGAAATTGCAGTTGTTACATCAATATTTTACTACTGAATCAATCACGGCTATCACCAACATTACTATATCATCTACTTGTGAAAGGGACCGACTTACTTGGAAGAACACAGAACATGGCAAATTCACAACCAAATCATTTTATTCAACCGTTAAAATTAGACCAATATTACCTCCTGAGATTAGTGATTTTCCTTGGACTAAATTCTGGAAAAAAAAAGGAGATGGATCCAAAAGTCCAATTGTTTATATGGAGGTTAATTCATAATGGGATTGCAACATTATCAAACATAAAGATCAGAATACAACAGACGAACCATACTTGTAAGATGTGTCCGGATGAAGAAATTGAGTCGGCTAATCATCTTTTTGGGACATGCAATACTTTCAAAGCATTTATTTTTTCTTTGCAGGATAATGATTTCATAGATCTAACAGACAACTATATTCAAAATCTCAAAGAAATTCTCAACAAAGGAAGTAATTCAAACGAGCTATGGTACAAGTATACTTATCTTCTTTGGCATTGGTGGAAAGCCAGAAATGAAAAGCATTTTCATAACTCTGATTTTAACCTGAATCGTATTTGGCATAATATTTCTATAGATCTCAAACGCCACCCATTACTCTCTGCTTTCTCTTCTTTTTCGACTATTTCGCAGGAAAAAGCTTGGAAACCACCATCTTATGGAAGAATTAAAATAAATGTTGATGGAGCTTTCACGGGGGATAAAGCAGCAGCAACAGCGGTGGCTAGAAATTGGAGAGGAGAGATGATAGAAACTGAAGC
>BEHA01003003.1:181865-220822 GCA_002897215.1 Eschscholzia californica subsp. californica | reverse complement strand
CCTAATCTAATCAAACATCCCAATTGGTGTCTTGGTTGAGGGTTATAAGTATTTAAATAACTTGGGCTTCAAGAGTATTTCAAGTAGGAAACATCTTCTAAGGAATCTACAAACTAGGAAACATATCTACCAAGTATCCTTTTACACGGGAACTCCTAAATATTAAAGATACGGGATAACCTAAAATGGAAATCCTAATATCTTCTAACTACGAAATAGTAGTTTCAATCCAACATGGTGGATCGCAATCGCCTCATCGTCGCTTATCAACAATTGACTAAAGCAACATGTAAAAGGTCATCAACTCCCCTCGAAGAAGGTATGAACTCACGGTTCATTCAATACTCAAATCTTTTAACTGAAAATGGCAATCTGAATGTCTTGAGCGTCAGAGAGGTTTCCGAGCTCCTTGCAGGTTTTCCCCAGGGTTAGCGGAGTAAGAGCGGAAACATGATTGATTACAGCGGGAGCAGGATTGATCATAGTGGGAGCAGAATTGATCACAGCGGGATCTAGCATCACGATTTCATCTTTCTGACTGATATGAGATTGACAAATTTTGACATCAGCAAACTTAGTCAATTACCCCCCTCCCCCCAGGTGCTAACAAATTTTTTTCGGGTGCTTTTAGTAGCTCCCTTTTTAGTGTGTTTAAAGAATAAACTTTTTTTGTATCATTCTGCTAGGGGTTCTAAAAGAAAGTGACTTGCAAACTTACCCACCCTATGGGTTCAAATTACCCTTCAATGAAAGTCGTATTCCATTACAAGTGTGATTTTTGTTCTATTTCTCCACACCTAATACAAATTTAGAACGTTACTTGGGGTAATAATACTGGGGTTTTAGTTATTTAAGTGAAAATAATATGTAAAATAAGTAAAAAGTAATAAATATTTCATAATTATCATTTACATTAAAATATTTATAAAGACCAATTTTGTGTAATTAATTCAATAATTTTCTCTTTAAATACATATAAGTTTTTATGGGTTATTTCTTTTTTGACCCCATATTTTTCGTAAATTCAAAATTTGTTAATTTTTTCTCTTCTTAACTGATCCTTGCGAATCTTAAGACCTGGCCCGTCTAAATTCTCCGTTTCACATCGGTTTGCAAACCCTAGGGTGACCAGAACTACTGTCTATCGGAACCTTAGATATGGCGAATAACCGGATTCCGTGACCGCTCCCGTGCATTCATTGACTATAGTCAACAATGTTTGACTCGACGACCTTTGACCGCGCTGCCTTTGAACTTAAGTCAGATCAAATTTTAAAGTTTTCAAATTCTTATGATCACCTCCAAATCGCAATTATCGATTTTTTTTCTCGATATATTCTAGCAAGTCGTAACCATCCTATAATCAATTCGTTAACATTCAAACGAGTTTGATCTTGTCTTGAATTTGGTGCCTTACGGATCAATCAATCCCTCCCCTCAATCACTAATTTTTATGCACAATGTTCACTTCCGTTATTCTGTCATCTTTGTCGATATAAAGAAAGAAAGAAGAAAGAAAGAAAGAAACGAAGAAAAGAAGAAAAGAAGAAAAGAAGAAAAGAAGAAAAGAAAAGAAGAAAAGAATGTTATTCAAGCGTTATCGATCAAGATTACTTCGATTAAAGAATTTCAAGCCTTTTAAATTGCCAAGCTAAAGTTACTTATACAGTGGAGTTGCAGACAAAGTATTCACCACCATTGCCAATTGTTCGACATTAAACAAAAAATATATACCAAGTTCAAGTTCAAGCTTTGAATCCGATCGTATGCGAGCAACATTCACCTTTTCCAAATTCAATCTTCAAGTTGGATACTTCACAAGTTCTGCATTCCAACTGGAGGGGGAGTATTAAGTTATAAGGATCGATATCCGAAGATATCAAATATCAACCGTCCAAGATATATGAAGATTTGGAAGATAGTATTTAGTTGTATATATCCTAGATAGAGTCCTAAGAAACTAAGATGCCCAAGTCACTCTATAAATACAAGTGAGCTCTATGTATTTATCATTAAGTTACATTGAGTCATCAAGTCTATCGAGTTGTAACCAATCAATCTCACGATTGTTGAGATAATATAATGCAACCACTAATGGCTTTCTCCGTGGATGTAGATCGTGATCCTCCAACGGAACCACGTAAATTATTGTGTTCTTTATTTTATTTTATATCTTCTAATCTTTCAATACACATGAACTATCACCGTGGCTTTTCAGCTTTTATTTAGCGATTTTTGATTTTATTAGTTTTCCATACTTTTATCTCTCTAGCAAATAATATCTCAATTAATAGAGACCCTCATCTCTTCACATGCTCTCTTTATCTCAAATTCCTTCCTCACTAGTAGTGATGTTATAAAAGCTGGGCCGGTCCGGGTTGGGTTCGGGATCGGCCCGGCCTAGCCTATAAGGAAAAAGGACCAGGCTAACCTGGGTTCTATTCCGAGCCCCGGCTGGGCCTATGGTTTAGGCCCGACCGTCAAAAGCCTGTCAAAGTCCGTTTTTCCCTTATTTTTTAAAATTCCATAGATAAATTGAAAAACATTCATTTCCGAAGAGATCTGTAAAAAAAAATCATTCCTAAAAGATTCATTTCCATAAAATCTTTTTGAAAAATATTTCCTAATTTGTTAACTTATTTGTGTAAATCGTCCTCTATTTATTATTTCCAAAATGTAATTTCAAAACTCACTTCCACAAAATCTTTTCAAAAATCTTTCTTAAACTTATTAACCTATTTATGTAAATCATCTTTTATTATTTATTTTCAAAAAGTAACTTCTAAAATCACTTCCCGAAAATCTTTTTAAAAAATATTTCCTTAATTTATTAATTTATTTATGTAGATCACCTCTATTAATTATTTTCACAAAGTAATATGTAAAATCAATTCAAAAAAAATCTTTCAAAAAATCTTTTCTAAATCATATCATATTTATTTTTGTGATTAGATCATCCTAAATTCATTCCCAAAAAATTATTTCACGAAAATCATTTCCCAAAAATCTTTTCTAAATTATGTCATATTTATTTAAATTTTGATCTTTCAGTTTTTTTTAAAACAATATAAAACCCGGGCTGACCCGGCCAGGCCTGGGCTTATACCTAATTCCGTGCTCGACACTTGTATAGCCAATACGCGTTGAGGCCCGAACCGGAACTATTTGAACTCGGGTTGGCTAGGCCCGACCCGGTAACTGGCCCGGTTTGGACAAGCTCGGGCCGGCCTTTTAAACGTCACTACTCACTAGTGATGCAGCGCGTAGTAGGTAAAAGATTAAAAGTATAGAGATCGTTCCTCTATGATTGGTTAAATCAAACGAAATTTTATTCAATAAACTAAGTTCCCTTAACAATGAACATAAAAGGCCTATTTATAGGCTTCAACCCCTAAAATAATAGAAGTCTAAAATTACTAAAACTCAAAAATATCTAGAATCTAGAAACTCCTAAAAACTAAGAAAATAACCAAAACTGAAAAACTGCTAAAACCTAGGAAATCTTCTCTAAAACAACTAATATTCTGAAATTACTAAAACTAAGAAAATATAGAATTCAGAAAAATACTTAAAAATAGAAAATCTTCCTCTAAGTCATCCAATCCCTAACTTGTCACGACCCTACTTAGCATAAAATTCTAATGTTATTTTGTCATCTGCATCATCCTCCCCGGGTAAAACAGAATTCGACCTCGACTTTGAATCGTCCTCGTCCGAATCATCTCCTGAATATGGTAATAAGTCTTTGACATTAAAAACATCCGAGGAGTGCACATGACTTAGCAGTTTCAGACAATAAGCATTCTGATTAATGTTTTCAAGTATCTCTGGTGGTCCGGTTTTCCTTGTTGATAACTTGTTATTTTCACCCACTAGGAATTTTTCTTTGGTTAAACCAACCCAAACATACTCACCCTCCTCATACTCCACGTATTCCTCCAGGCTCACCCTATAATGAACTATATTCGGTAAAGTCGCACTAGAAAATTGATTTATTTGATGTTGAACATCCTTTAGTGGTGGTAAACCGTCAGATAAATCTGTAGGGAAAACATTCGTGATTTCTTCCAATGTTGGAGAAACTGAATATGGAATTACCTCATCCACAATACTATTTTCCTTACCAATCATCATATTTTCAACATCAGTTTGTTAACCTCCTCAATGAACAACCCATGAGATAACAAATTTGAAGTCTCACCTTTGTCAGTTGTAGGAACATCAATTTGCTCAACCTCCTCAATGAATAACTCACGAGATAACATATTTGAAGTTTCACCTTTGTTAGTTGTAGGAGGAATCTCTCTACTAGGTAGCAACGCAATTTGCCTACTACTGATGCAAAGTGTAGTAAGCAAGAGATAAAAAGTATAGAGATTGCTCCTGTATGATTGATTAAATCAAACAAAACTTTATTCGATAAACTAAGCTCCCTTAACAATGAAAATAAAAGTCCTATTTATAGGCTTCAAACCCTAAAATAATAGAAGTCTAAAATTACTAAAATTCTAAAATATCTAGAATCTAGAAACTGCTAAAAACTAAGAAAATAACCAAAACTGGGAAACTGCTAAAAACTAGGAAATCTTCTCTAAAGCAACTAATATTCTGAAACTACTAAAACTATGAAAATATAGAATTCAGAAACTACTAAAATTAGAAAATCTTCCTCTAAGTGATCCAATCTCTGACTTGTCACGACCCTGCTTAGCATAAAATTCTAATGTTATTTTATCAGCTTCATCATCCTCCCCGGGTTGGACATAATTCGACCTCGAATTTGAACCGTCCTCATCTGAAACATCTCCACAATATGGTAATATGTCATTGACATTAAAAACATCTGAGGAGTGCACATGACTTGGCAATTTCCAACGATAAGCATTCAGATTAATTTTTTCAAGTATCTCTAGTGGTCCGATATTCGTTGAAGATAACTTGGTATGTTTGCCCACCGGGAATCTATCTTTGGTTAAAACGACCTGAACATATTCGCACTCACCATACTACACGATTTCCTTTAGGGTTACCCTATAATGAACTATATTCGGTAAAGTCGCACTAGGAAATTGATTTATTTGATGTTGAACATCCTTCAGCGGTGGTAAACCGTCAGATAGATCTGTGGGAAAAACATTCATGAATTATTCCAATGTTGGGGGAACGGAATATGGAATCACGTCATCCAAAATACTACTTTCCTTACCAATAATCATATATTCAACATCAGTTTGTTCAACCTCCTCAATGAACAACCTATGAGATAACAAATTTGAAGTGTCATCTTTGTTAGTTATAGGAACATCAATTTGTTCAACCTCCTCAATGAATAACTCACGAGATAATAAATTTGAAGTGTCACCTTTGTTAGTTGTAGAAGGAATCTCTCGACTATGTAGCAACACAATTTTCGCCCTGTCGAATTGAAAATTATAGGTGTTATTTCCTTGCTTCACTTGTTGCAATTTCTGATGCATTAACTTGGTGTAGTTCTGTGGAAGAAAAATTTCACGCATATACTTCTTCATCTTCTCCCACGAAGTTACCTTTGATTTTCCTGTTCTAGACCGCATTAACTTGTGTTACTGCGACCATGCAGCATCCATGTCACGAAGTCTAGTAGCCACAAGAGGAACCTGTCTATCCTGAGGTATCCCCTTAAACTCTAGAATATCATCAACCGCAGTTAGCCAGTCGAGGAATTCTTCAGGTTGATCACACCCTCTAAATTCCGGGATATCAATCCTCAATCCCGCTTCCCATTTCCGAGAACCGTGATTGGTTTGGTTCCTTCTTCCCCGAACGTCTCTAGCAAAAGTATTATCAAAATCATCTTCAGTAGACTCATCATCCCTTACCGAGTGACGATTTGGAGAAGTCAGTTTCCTTTGGTGAACAATGTAGACATCTAACCGATGCGTTAATTCTTTCATCATTCGAGTCATCTGTTGCCGTCATTCGTCAACACCGTCTAATCGTTGATTTATAGCTTCAGCTCTTTCATTAACAATATCCATGGGATCCTCCCTACCCCTAGCAGGTTGTCTTCTCGGTGACATTGTTAAAGATCGACGCAAGCTCTGATACCAACTGATGCAGCGCGTAGTAGGGAAGAGATTAAAAGTAAGGGTTTTCGTTGGTTCGGTATCCGGTAATTTGGAATCATCCGTTACCAAACCGCTAATGGTTTGGTTAGTGATTTTTTAAACCGTTACCAAACCGCTCATGGTTTGGTTCGGTTACTAACCAAACCATCATAAGCGGTTTGGATACTACTAGATGCCGAACCATCCATAAAACAATTTGTTCTCCACAAAAATTGGCGAATCGAGTTACTTTCTTCATACATTGACGTATAAAATCAAGACAACACTCCTTAACAATCTAGAGAAACAATCAAACTAACATAATACGTCGAAAAACATTTGAAACATTAAAGACATGTGCATGCCACCGACTGAAATATTATGTAGTAGCTAGTAACATTATCGATACATGAATTGTTTTAATATAATACTAGCTAGTAACATTATATTGTAGTGGTGTTGTTGTATTTATATGAAATTATGGAGATATGATAGATATATTTTAGAAAAAATATGTAAATATATAATTATATATATATTAATTGAACTTAACTGGTTCGGTTTGGTTTTAATGGTTCCTAAAAATTACATCCACTTACCGAACCAAACCAGTTGGTTTTTGAAAATTTACAACCATACCAAACCACTCGTTGTTTGGTTTGGTTTGGTTTGAAAACCGATTGGACCGGTTTGGATCAGTTTGGTTTGATTGGTTCGGTCTATTTTTGCACACCCCTAATTAAAAGTATAGAGATCGCTCCTTTATGATTTGATTAAATCAAACGAAATTTTATTCAATAAACTAAGCTCCCTTAACAATGAACATAAAAGGCCTATTTATAGGCTTCAAACCCTAAAATAATAGAAGTCTAAAATTACTAAAACTCTAAAATATCTGAAATCTAGAAACTGCTAAAAAATAAGAAAATAACCAAAACTGGGAAACTGCTAAAAACTAAGAAATCTTCTCTAAAGCAACTAATATTCTGAAATTACTACTACTAAGAAAATATAGAATTCAGAAAATATTAAAAATAGAAAATCTTCCTCTAGGTCATCCAATCCCTGACTTGTCACGACCCCACTTAGCATAAAATTCTAATGTTATTTTGTCAACTGCATCAACTAGTAAGAAAGGAGGAAAGAAAATTTCTCTCTCTAAAACTTCCAAGAAATCAAATCTATTATATTAAAACAGCTCAGTCGGTTACTCAAGGGATAAATAAGTCTGACCGTCCATTTTTATTGGGATTTTCATAAAGATCACATCCTACGGTCGATATAAAATCATCTTTTTGTAATTCGAATCAAAACAAAAGGGTATTATTGTTAATAATTAAGTTCTAACTACTTGAAACTACCATTAGACTTTTATATCCTCATTTGTATTAGAGATTATCAGATATGTCCACTTCTAACAAATTAACTACAAGGCTATTGTTGACAATTACTATATACCCAACAATTATGGGAGAAGATCGTGGGAGGAAGAGAAATTAGTGGAGAGAAAATTTCTCTTCCACATTCTTGATCGTTTTTTTTTATGATAAACTTCCCAAAGTAACTACTTCGAAAAATATATAAATAGGACTCTTGCGAGTGATATCTTTTCAATGTAAAAAAAAAAACAATCTCTCACATCTATTTTATAGTTCAGGCTTCAATGAAATATTATTTTTCTTTTTTAAATGTAATTCTCTTTTTCTTAAATGTAAATAGCTTAGTATTTGATTGCTCCTGTTGGTTGTTTAATGTATAATTATTGTTTTCTCTAAATGTAAAATGGCTATTCAACTGTTACAATTTTTTTTCGATATGTAAACGTTCTTCATCAATTTTTGTCTTCTTCCATCTCTTTCGCCTAATTAACTTTGTAGTCTCTTTTTTCTTTCTCCTAAAATAATTTATCAACAATATTCTTGACATGACAGCGTAGGCAAAAGGGATGTACCGCACCCGTAGGGTGCGGTGGGAACCTAGTTTATAATAGAGATAGAGCATAATTCAAATTAGGCATAATTCAAATTGGGTTGGACAACCCTTATTCAGCTCCTATACACCTGATCATGACACCTCAAAAGTTGTTTAGTTTGTTATGGGTGGACCGAACCTTGTTCACTCGCAACTCAGCTCAACCTAACTACTTTAAGTTTTTTACAGTTAGTTAGAGAGAGAAACTATTTTCTGTTTTAAATTTGTTAGAGAGTTAGTTGTAATTTCACTTTAAATACTCTTGTACTAATTCATTTTGAGGTTAATGAGAATCAAATCAACTATGGTATCAGAGCCATTTGCGCTCATCTCTGAAAATTCTATTCTCACTTTCTCTCTCTAGAATTCGTCTTCTTCATCTTCTTCATCGATTTCTTCATCGAATCCTACATCGATTTTTCCTTCATCTCCTTCATCTATCTTCTATCTTCTGATTCAATAATTGTTCTTTAAAACAATGGAGAATCCTAAAATTACCTCTTTGGCTATCAATTCTATGGGAAATGTAATCCCAATCAAACTTCAGAGTGATAACTATTTAGCTTGGAGATCACTTTTTCTTCCTATACTCAAGAAATACAAGGTACTCGATCTCATAGATGGAACTCGTCCGCAACCTGCTCAATTTCTGGATATTGAATCAAAGGAAATCAATCCTGAATACCTTTATTGGTTAGAAGAAGATCAAACTTTGTTAATTTGGATAAATTCCACTTTATTATCAGACTCTGTGATTCCTTATGTGGTAGGAAATACGTCTTCTCAAGAGTTATGGTAGAATCTTGAGGATTCTTTTGCTTCAGCCTCTACTTCTCACATCTTCCAGTTACAAGAAAACCTTCGTGATTTGAAGAAAGATTCAGAGAAAATGCCTGAATTTCTTACTAAAGTAAAGAAGATATCAGATTCTGTTGCTGCTGCTGGTAGTCCAGCTTCTAATGCTGAGTTAGTCGTGAGCATCTTGAGCGCTCTCCCATCAGATTATGATTCTTTTTCAGCAGCTATTAGGTTAAGGAAACCTCTTATTTCTGTAGCTGAGCTACAAAATCTCTTAATCAATGAGGAAATCACAATCTTTGAAAGACAGAAGAGGTCTATGCTCAACGTGAATCAAGCTTTATTCACTAATCCTCAAGTTCGATCGAATCAACCAAGATTCAATGCTGGTAATTCTTCCAATTCGTATCCTAATCGATTCAAAGGTACAAGAAATTACAGCAACAATTCTTTTCAAGGCAAAAATTACACTACCAATAATAGTGCTTCTCAGGCAAAGACATATACTCAACAAGCTTGAAGAACCAATAATGGTGACAAGCCTGTATGTCAAATATGTCATAAAGTGGGACATACTGCTGTTGAATGCTATCATCGCATGAATTTTTCTTATCAAGGTCGAAATCCACCAAATAATCTAGCAGCTATGCTTCCTATAACCAATATTTTGGGCGAAAATCCATGGTAAGCTGATACTGGGGCTTCACATCATATAACTCCAGATGTTTCTAACATAGCCTCTTCCTCCACTTCCAACTATAAAGGCAAAGAGGTGATCTCCACAGCTATTGGCCAAGGTATGCTTATTGCTCAAACTGGTAATTCTACCTTTAAGCATAAGAATCATATTTTCTCTCTTAAGAATGTGCTGGGTGTTCCTCAAGCTACACATAATCTGTTATCTGTGAATAAATTCACAAGAGATAACAAGTGTCTTTAACATTTGACCCTGTTCAATATTCTATGAAAGATCTAACCTCGAACCAGACTCTTTTCCAAGGGCCAGCTAGAGGTGGTTTGTACCCAATAATGTTTGGTGATGGTTTCTCTTCAAAACCTCAAATAAAAGCTTTGCTAGCAAGGCCTACTTCTCCTGCTCTTTGGCACAAAAGGCTGGGCCATTCATCATTTCAATCTTTGCAGAAATTGAAGCATCTCTTTACTAATACTTCTATCAAGCTAATATTTTGCTCAGATTGTCAACTAGGAAGAAGCAAGAAACTCTCTTTTCAACCTTCTAATAATGTAGCATCTTTCTCATTACAGTTGGATGGCCACAAACTTAACATGGTATAGACCTATGGGGGAATGGGTAACTAGCAACCAAGAATATAAAGTATAGGTCCTCTCCACTCGTAGCCAATTGGTTTTGAGTTGGATGACCACAAACTTAACATGGTATCAGAGCTAGGCCCACACGTGATATGCTTAAAAACCACACGTGCTCCACGTCACCAGTAAAGAAAAAAAACACACGTGTTAGGCTCAAAAGAACGCCACACGTGAGGGGGCGTGTGAGAATAGTCCCACATGGGAGAGAATATAAAGTATAGGTCCTCTCCACTTATTGCCAATTGGTTTTGAGTTGGATGACCACAAACTTAACAATTTATATTAGACTATTCTTCTTTTATAAAAAAGATTTAGCTGTTAAACCACATCTAAAGAATTAACCTCTCTACCCCTCTCTGTTATATAACGATCTCAAAGGTTAATTAACTTCTTTTCCTATAAAAAGGTTAGCAGATTAATAACTTCTTCTTCACATATATTACTTTTTCTCTCCTCTATAAATTGATTTCATGAATTCGAACCTTTAGGAAATAAAGAAAATTCTACATGAGAAGGAAAACAAGATTGACCAAAAAGAAATGATAAGTAATAATATTAATCAGAGAGGAAATTAATTAGAGAAAGTGAACATAGAAAGAACTGATCAAGAAAGCATACAAAGGTCAGACCTACTTTATATATTCAGAAAGAATTTTTCATTGTCTTTTTAAGAAGACACACTTTATATACCTTTTCCTTAGAATACAAAATCACAAACATTTTTTTTTCAAACTCGACTTGCAAAATTTACAAACTAGGTTCCCAAAGTTTACATCTAGATTTGCAAATCTCACAAACTTTTGTTCGCGAAAAATTCTCGAATAGACCTTTAACCTCAGAGATGAAAACTCATAGAACTGAATTAACAAATATGTTGATCTTAAAAAACTCATATTGGTCTACAAACTTGAAGAAATCATCCACCCAAACATAAATCAAACAAAAAAAATCGACCACTTTCAGTCACTTCATTTCCGTGAAACCACACTTTGTTTCAAAAATTCAAAATCAAACTAGATCCAGTTCCTTCAAAAATTTGAATATATCTCCTTCAATTTTGGTGTTTTAAATCACTTCATATCCAATCTTGCAAGCTCGATTTCAGTGATGATCTGGGTTTTAATGGAAGAGGAAAAGAGAGAGAGAAAGAAAGAGATGTTCTAGGATTTTTGATTTTTTTTTGTTTTGAATCATTTTTTTAAGTTCTTGTCCAATCATTTTTTTTTTCAATTTTTTTTGTTTATCTTTCTCTTTGGAAAATTATATCAAATTAAACTCTTTTAATTTGAAATTAATAATTTGTAGTTGAAAAATAGATACTAGTATACTACCCCTCATTTGGGAGCCTCCATTGAAACTGAAGAACTCAGAAGCTCCCAAAATTTCTCAGACCCCAGGGGTTTTTGCTGTTAAAGAAATGAATACCAAAAAATGTGTTGTCCTCTCATCCTTCCAACACCCTTACTCGTAGGGCACTCTCAATCAAGTGGACCCCTACCACCCCTTCCCAACCCGTGTAACTTCCAGCTAGAGCCCTTAGATCTTTCTTCTTGTGAGGGTGCTGTATTTGTACTCACATTACCCACATACATTGTCTACTCCTTAAAAGATAAAGATTTGATTCTTAACCATTATTATGAACCAAATATTGCAAAAAGTAGGAAGTACCAATAAAACCTAGATTTCCTAATACATACTCAAATATCATTTTGAGTTATTTCCTTTTTAGCCCTCTACTTTGTGACCAACTTCCTTTTGACCCCCTACTTTTCATAAATTCAAATTTGCCCCCTATTTTAAGGTAAATATCATAACTACCTTTCATATAATATTTTTTGAAAATAAAATTAATTACAAAATATCTCTTTCCGCCTCACATCTCTCTTCACCACACATCTCTCCAGCTTACCTCTTTCTTCTCCTTTGAAGGTCGGCGGCCGGAAAATTTTATTTTGAAAAAAATATCATAAGAAGGGTAGTTTTGACATTTACCTTAAAATAGGGGGTCAAATTTGAATTTATGAAAAGTAGAGGGCTAAAAAGAAAATTAGTCACAAAGTAGGGGCCCAAAAAAGAAATAACTATCTTTTTTGATATTATAATGGTCCTGATTCTACATTGGACTGGAACATGAACCGATTACTAACCAAATTGGTTCCATAAAATCCAGAACAATTTCAAGTCATTTATCAACCTTTTAGATCAACTAAAACCTAGAGTCTTAAATAAAAGAAAAACTTCATATAGTAAAGCAACCGATGTCTCTAAGAGCACCCCACCTCCTTACTCAAGCTCGCTTTCACTCTTGCCAATTTTTGTAGGTCTCAGACTGAATAATTCGAAGCTCATCGACCGAACACCTGGACTGCCCTCGATATGTGTTTTTCAAGCTCAACACGGGTTAGACTCAATCCAAGTGTTCTCGAACCTGACTAGTCCGTGAGTCCCATACAGAAAATTCAAGCCTGAGTAGAAATGAGGTGGGCTTATAGATGCACCATAAAGTAATTTGTTCCCAGTGAAGAAGTGCTGTAGTGATGGGGATTTTGTCTTATGGTGTCAGATTCTGACCCAGACATGTCAAGACTGTTTCTGAACCAGAATCATAAATCCAATTCCCCAATCCTGGATAATAAGACACTCATGTGATTCAGAACCATTTTTGTTACATTGACCAAAAGAGAGAGAGAGAGAGATAGGGGAAGAAGAGAGAGAGACATCTTACTCCCCAGAGCCAATAATTCATGATCTTGTATCAATCTTACATATCACATCTTTCATTTAAACCAAAACAAAAAAAAAAAGAATCAAATTACAAGTTTAAAGTGAAATAAGAAAAAAAAAAATCAAAACCAAAAAAAGTCATGAATTAGTAATGAGAAAAACTAGTAATTAATTCATGGGTTTCTTAGATGCATAAATCAACAATGAAAATTCAACTCTATCTTGTTCTTGTTTTTCCACAACATTTTCTTCTAACCACAATTTGGTATCCAAACCATTTCTTCTCCTAAACATAAAAACAGCATTCCCATTTCCTGGATTAAAAAACCAGTCATGAACATCCCACAACAAATCAATCAAATACCCATCTAAGAAAATAGTTCGATTTCCTCGAAAATTCCATTGTAATCTCTTCACCATTATAACCTTCTTCTTATCGATACATATCGATAAAGCGGGTCCTTCTTCTCTTGTATACTTGATCAATATATCATGGGTCATTCCTATTTCACAGAATTTCGCCTTTGTTGAATAAAGATTGTTGCCACAAAAATGTTCTCTTCTTGAAACTAATGAGAATTTTGATATTTGATGAACTCCTGAAATGAAATTCTTTGATGCTAATTCTTCAACACTTAACATATCCCCTAGTAGAAGGACTAGTTCTAAATCAACAATAACCGCTACGTAAAATCCGTCTATTGGTTCTGGTCCTATATCATACTTAGCCATGGAGATATCCCAAAAAAGTTCAATCTTTGAATTACTTTGTTCTAGTTTTCGGGTACCTTTCTTTCGCTTGAATAAGCGATAATCCGTAGTGAATTTTACGTCGTGGATAGATGGATTTTCGCCAACTTTGATGGTAAGACCTTGATTTGTGTTGTTCTTGATCCAAGAAATTGTGATGTAGAATTGCTTTTGAGTTGAAATAAGCTTGGTTTTGTAAAGACAAGATACTGCATTTTTAGTTGAAGGCATAAGATTTGTTGGATAACATGCTAAACTTGATGTGCTTGTACATGAAGAGGTTGTATTATCTGATATCCTTACTGCATAGTCATTGAAACAAGAAGCCATATCTCTCATTTGGAGAGAGAGAGAGAGAAAAGAGAAGAGAGAGAAAGATGGGTCTTTCTCTCCTCACTTGAATGGAATGGATGAGAGAGAATTGAAGAGGGTAGACATACTTGGGTTGACATGTTTTTATGTCTAAAGTACCCTTCCTCTCATCTTAGATTTCTTCAAACAAAAGACAAAAAAAATGGAAAGAAGAATCATGAGTAGGTCTATTAAATACAACCATTTGGTTGTCAAAAATAGGGGAAAAAACTAAAATAAATAATTAATTTTGCTTTCTTTAATTTATCTTGCCAGATCATTATATTAAAGAACTATAGGAAGGTATAAAATTGAAATTAGATCAAATATTATAATTAAATATGAATTTTATTCTTGCAATTTCTAAAGGGATTGGAATTGGGATTGTAATTTGGATTTCCAATGGTGAGTTTGGTTAATAACAAAGAAATATGCTTGTTTTTTTATTGTTTAACCGATGGCTAAACTCATTTAATCATTCGAAAAGCGACATACTAAGCTCAAAGCCAAATGTAATATTCGAGCCTAATTACGTTACACGATATACATAAACTTTGAATTATTCTACCACATACGAATGAAAATGGAAAATTAACTCGATTGAAATGGGCTTTGGGAGAGGTCGGTCGGACTATGGTGAATGTTGGGCCCACTATTGAAGAACTAGTCTGGTGATTGACCAACTCCACCCCCAAGGCCCCAACCCACTACCTTGGAAAAAGAAAGGAATTTTATCACATTTGGTTGTACATGATGAGTGCACGTCACTTGATTCTTCAACTTTAGGGGATTGGTTTTGCAGCTGTGCAATGAGATATGGAGCTTGGGTTCTGGTTTTAGAGAAAGAGGGGGGAATCAAGAAAAGTACAAGTGAGTACTAGGTTGATTAACTTAATTAATTAGGACTTTTAAAGAGATTAGTTTAGTTATTTTTGTCTTAAGCGCTTAAAATATGGCATAAGAGGCAACAACGTGGACACAAGACACAACAAAGAAAATAAATTAAGTGACCCCATCATCTTTGGAACAAAATTATTCTCTTCAACTTCTATTAGATATCTTACCAACTCCAACACTTTTTCCATGAATCATGAACCACTCTTGCTTTATCCTCAAGCATATACACACACACGTAATTAGAATACAAACACACGCCAATATGTTTGTGTGCTCCAATTACCCGTTTTTCCACCTGAACGGTGAAATTTGAATTATATAGTCTTTCTGACGGGAAACTTACATGTTAGCACTCAACAAAAGAGCCCAACAACGTTATTTATCCTTAATAACCTAAGTTCAATAAACCATAGTGTAAGAGGCGGATTCAGTTGGTAGAGGCGATTTCAGTTGGGTTCTAAATTGAAGATGGCGGTTTCAATTGGGTTCTAAATTGAAGATGTGGATAAAACACCTATATATAGGATATGCTTGTGCTTGTAACAACACAACACAACAACTATTCAACATAGAGTGAGAGCAAGAGAGAGAGAGAGAGAGAGAGATAGAAGGCTATTTTCTACGAGGCTTCAGTGGAACGGATCCAACGGTTTGTACGAGGCTTTGTCATATGCGCCTTGGACCGAATCGAGAGACTACTCGTTCTGTGTAACCTTCCTGACTCAAGTACAGTTTCTTACTTGACCGCTCTCTCTTAATCTCCATTCCCAGTATCTTCTTTGCAGCGCCCATGTCTTTTATCTCAAACTCTTGACTGAGTTGAGATTTCAACTTATCTATCTCCACCATGCTTCGAGAAGCAATAAGCATGTCATCCACATACAAAAGGAGATAAATACAGTCACCTTCGTGAAGCTTCTTGATGTATACACAACAATCATAGTCACTTCTGAGAAACCATGCTTTAGCATGAAAAAATCAAATTGTTTTTACCATTGGGGAGGGGATTGTTTCAATCCGTAAAGAGATTTCTTCAAACGACATACTTGATTTCTTTACCCTCAACCTTGTAACCCTCAGGTTGAGCCATATAAATTTCTTCTTCCAGATCTCCGTGGAAGAAGGCAGTTTTAACATCGAATTGTTCCAGCTCAAGATCACTGTGAGCAACAATACTCAATAGCACCCGAATAGAAGTATGTTTCACGACCGGGGAGAAAATCTCATTGTAGTCGACCCCTTCTTTCTGTGCATAACCCTTGGCCTTTAGTCTTGCCTTATATCTTGTACCCTTGATCTCGGAAGAATACTCTTTCTTCTTGTACACCCATTTACAATCAATAACAGACTTACCTTCGGGCAATGGGACAACCTACCATGTTTTGTTCTTGTGAAGAGACTCCATCTCTTCTTGCATAGCAACCAACCAACTCTCTATTTCCTCCGTCGTAATAGCTTGTTTGAAGGTGACCGACTCGTCGTCTTCCACCGAGAGTGCATATTCAACCACATTTGCCTGCCCGTAATGCCTAAGAGGTTTGTCTAACCCTGTACCAGCTTATATAACCGTTTCGGCCTAGTGTGTACCGAAACATCCTGTTATTGTTGCTGTAAAACTTGTGTACCTTCTCTTGAACCTCCTCATGATCGTGTTCATCAATTTCCTCATCCGGAGTACTATCCTGATGCTCCACCTGATCATGATTCCTAGAAACCCGTTGGTCTTCGGCTTCTACTTCCACTACTTGAGCTTTAGTAGACCCAACATCACCATAACTAGGTACCGTAGCTTTCGCCATAGCTAGAATAGATGACTCATCAAACACCACATCTCTGCTGATTACAAACTCCTTGTCTTCCGTACACCATAGCCGATAATCCTTGACTCCTGTAGCATATCCTAAGAAAATTGTCTTCTTTGCTTTATTATCAAGTTTGTTACCTTTGACATGGTAATAGGTCGTACAAACGAAAACCCTAAGTCTCTCGTAATTTGCATGTTCACCTGACCACACCTCGTAAGGTATGCTGGCATCTAAAGAAAAATGTGGAAACCTGTTCACAATATAACAAGCTGTAGCAACAGATTCTGCCCACCATTCTACGCCTAATCCCGAATTTGGAGCGCATACATCTAGCCTTATCAGGTAGTGTACGGTTCAATTTCTCTACGACTCCATTCTGCTGAGGTGTGTTTACTACTGTCCAGTGCCTCACAATGCCTTCCTGATTACAACACTCCTTGAATGCCCCATCCGTGTACTCGGTCCTATTATCCGATCTTAACGTCTTCAGCTTTCGACCGGTTTTGTCTCAACCGTTGCTTTCCACACTAGGAACGTGTTGAATACCTCATTCTTATGCTTCAGAAAATAAAGGCAGACAAATCTCGAATGATCATCAACAATGTAACAAAATACCTGGAACCACCCTTGGAAGCTAACTTTGCCGGTCCCCTGACATAGGTATGTACGTAGTCTAATACCTTTTTGCTCCTGTGCTTGCTTGAAGAGAACGTTACCCTATGTGCCTTCCCGAACACACAATGCTCACAAAACTCCATGCAAGGCTTCTTCATGTCCTTCAACAACCCGCACATCAAAGATAGACCCTTTTCCGACATACGTCAAAGGCGCATATGCCAAAGCCTCGTACAAACCGTTGGATCCCTTCCACTGATTCCTACTGCTACATCTCCCGTAATTGTTGTCCCCAAAAGTAGTTTAAGTCGTTTTCATCTATCATTCAATAAAGTTTTTTTGTTCGCTCGAGGACGTAGCCTTTAAGTCGAACCTCGTTAATTATGTTTACATATTTAATTTTTGGCTTAGCTTTTCAATTAATTATTGTAGTCAGATCAATTTCAAGGATAGGTTTGATAGCTTCCGCGAATTTTTAGTACTAACACATAGAAACCACCTCCTCTGGGAGTCGAACCTGGGACCTCTAGGATTTTAAGTTTATGTCAACACGTTGGAGCACTTTGACAACCAATTGTTGACGATCAAAATGTATAGTTGAAAAATGATATTTCTAGTGGAAGATATGTATATGTTAGCAACTTAGCATCCAACAATAGTATATATTTACAACATTGATGTACTGAATAAACATACATAGTTTAGTCGTTAGCTTTTTGTTTTTTAAATCCACCTTATATATATAGTTGAAAAAGTATTTGATGTCAACAAATAAACATATTTTTTCAACAAAAAAAACAAATAAGCATATAACTAAGAAACAGTAAAAAGAAAAGAAGAGTGATTAAAATGTCAGCAACATCATATCGTAACTACTCCATTTAAAGTCAAACTCTATTACAATATAAATAGTAGTATTTCTGTCCACTGTAGCTTTTCTTGCAAGTCTTCTTGTATGAGGCTCTAGTTGAGATGGTTGAGATGGATGAGGACACTCTGTAAGCATCAATAGAGTCTTCGTCTTTTGAAGGATTTCAAGCCCTAACGTCACGTCCGCCGCTTCAATGCAGCAATGGCACGATTTCCATCTCTCTGAAAAAAGAACAAAATTGAATTAATACCAACTTTTGAGTTTTTATTTGGTCTTTTTTTAATTTTTGTTTTCCTTTTAGTTCCTTTAGTCATTTTCATATTTGCGTTTGGTCCTCATAAAATATTTATGTTTTGGTGCCCATAAAAAATAAAATGTCGTTATGGTTCTAGTTTGTATTTAAAGTCTTGTAACTCCAATTACTATTTTAATAAATTAATTGTTACCTTATTTTCCTTAACAAAAAAAAAATTGTTACCTTATTTTATTTGAAAAATGAGAGTTCAAAATGATAAAAATGAAATTTGGTGTGATAAATAGTTATTTGGTAAGAGTTTTAGAGTTTTGTATTTAGGATCAAAAATTTCAAAACACATTTTGGTGAAGATTCCTTTTTGGTATTTTTTTTGCCAACCATAGGAGATGCTCTTATTTCTCAAGGAAAAAAGTTGGGTTCGTTTGACAAAAGACTGAGAGTTGTGACTTGTGAAGGTCAAGCAAAATCACATCAACAAATAAAACACTTGGAAGACTATTATTACACCCACCCGTAGAGGAAAAGAGAGAGAACCAAAAGGTCTGAACATCTATTTTTTTGGATTAAGACTACTTATGAAATATGATCAAATGGGTTGTTCAGTTTTGAGACAATCAATTGAATCCTGTATAGAGTTTTAATCAAAAAAGTTTTATATGATATGTGACTAAGCGGCTGAAACCCTAAAAGAGCTAGAGAGAGAAATGAAATAGAAACTAGTAAAAGCAAGAAGCATAGGGCTAAAAACACCATATACTTACACAAGAAGCTATACAAAACCATCTTATATACGAAATAAGGCTCAATGCGTTGTCGCACATTGACTCACAAAAGCGAAACTAGTTCAAAGAGAAAGAAGGCACGAAACCAATAGAACATAGTTACCATCTATGTACAAAAATCAGAAGATACAAAAGTGGATAAACACACAGATTCTAGTTAGCTTCAGTAACTGGAGTTTGCATGCTTGTGATACGTGAAGGTTTGCTAACTCTTCCAAACGGAGTCAATAGATTAGTTAGTCAGTAATTTACTTAGTCAATAATCTTAATCATGAATTGGTTAGTAGACTCCAGCTAATTAGGTACTTTGTACTCGTTAGGAGCTTGTTATTGGGTTTCTAAGTTTTAGGATTTATTTTTTACAATTAGGTGCAAGACTGTTATAAATAGTCATAGGTATGATGAATAAAAGGATATACCAAAAAGGGAAGAGGAAAGGAATAAAATAGAAATAAGATATTCGTATTAGTTCAGACGATGTTAATAGTTCCTAGACAAACCACATAATGGTCTTTCGTTATGGGTCGAGTAATTAAGCAAACTACTTCATGAATTTAAAACTCATATTAGTTCAGGATGTTGGGTCGGTGTATGCTGTCACATATTTTAACTAATGAAGGAACAAAATGGTAACTTGAATGAGTTGAAATGGGGCGGGAAACGATCAGAAACGCATCTAACCCAAAAATACTCAAGATCTATCTTCCTAGTACGTACGAGTGATTCTTCACAATATTCAATGCTCAATCAACTGCGGTAGGTCTGGGCAATTTCCTTGATATGATATTGGCAGAGTGGACAGATGGTCAAACGTGTGGAGCATGTCGTACAACAACATATATGCCCAAACTTGAAATTTTTTTATTTAGTAAGTTTTAATGTACATAATATAAGTTCAAATTTGAAATAAGAACTTGTTTTAAGATATGAACTTATGAATAGATAAAAGTGTAGATTTTGTGTGTATCTAATACAACTAATTACTAGTGTTCTAAGTGTCGGGTTTTGTACGTCTCTAAGACTACCATCTAGTGTTCTAAGCGGAATCTCAAACATCTATATGTTAACACTAGATTACCGGGATCGATATGCAAGAACTAATCAATGAACTGAAAGAGTGATAAATACCTTAATCGCGTTATTCCCTCGAACCTTTCCAATCGCGTGTGAAGATCGAGAGCTTCATGTGTAGCTCCTCTACTTGAGACACGAGTAGGTTAACTTGATCTTCCTTCCTTAATGACTGCTAAGACTTAATGAAGGTTGAGAAGAACCTTTCTTCTTGACTAGATTGATAGAATGGAACCTCTCTCTAACTTCCTCTCTCTCCACACTACAAAACATACGATCTTTAGTTACAGAGAGAGATCGTAGCTGTTACCCAATATTCCGTAGTAACAGATCTCTTGCTACGATCTATTTCTTAGAACTAATATTGCCGTCACAAAAGGTGTTAGCTACGAACTATTTGCTTCAACTTAATCCGTAACTACTAATTTGAACCTTTTGCTATGGATTTCGGTGTAACTAAATGTTCAAAAATATTTGACCGTTAACTGCCTCTTTGTTATGGAATTGGTCATAGCAAAAGGTCTTGTATTTCAAAGAAGATTTAATATTGAATGTCCATCCGCTACGGAAGCGTCCGTAGCAAAAAAAATTGATCGTGTTCAGATCGTAGCACCTGTTCGCATTCATTAATCATAACCATTTTCAACCTGAATCTGTTCATATAAATATACAATAACATGTCAATCATCTGTTTCATCCATTCATTCACTAAAAATCCTTCATACAAACGTCAAAGCAAGATATACACCAACTAAAATTTACCAAAATATGAATGTCATATATTGATTAACAATCCAAACTAACTAACTTCAACCTATCTAAAAGTTCAACGTATTATGTATTAACAAAAAGAATCTCGTACGAGGGTTCACTTCTCCAGCTTTTTCAGTAACAAGAGATAATATTTTATTCAAATTTAATGAGAAACAATGGTAATTCGATAAAATCAAGAATGTAATCACATTTTTCAATCAAATGTAACATTCACGATTCGAAAATGCTAACAAACAATGTGCAAAACTATTTATAGAGCCTTGAGTTTGATAGCTTAACCATTCATTACAAGATTCAATGAAAATCCAAATGTAAGCAACATAACAATAAGTAAATAAATGTGTAAAGTTAAACGGGTAGATACCAAAAACATCCCTTATGAAAGTATACCAGTGCATAATTTGTAAGGGATATATTCATCTTCAGTTACTACGTTAAAACCCAAAATTCACGTGTTTATAACTTTCTTGACTGCAACAAAAAATTAGGCATTCTACAAACTTTAGGTAGATTTTTATAGAGCCTAATGTTTCCTTAAATGACTCCCTACTATTATAGATTCTCTAAAACGGCTGCGCCGTTATCAACCACATCCATTAGATCACATACAAAACTGAATTGTACAGAAAATTTAAAATGTGTAAGAAAGTAAACTAGATGACTTACCAACTCATAGTCTCGTAACTTTCTGATATAGTAGTATCATCCTCATCACTGTGCAGAGTTACACAATGAAGTACCCTACAAATAATTAAAGCAGTTATTATTTCTTGATAATTAAAAATGCTTGAAAATAAAATTTTCATAATAATAACTGAAAGAACAAAGTTGACACTTCTAATAGTAATTGCAAATGTGAGTAACTGCAATGTGAGTAACTGCAATGTGAGTAACTACATTTCTAAATAAAAGACTGCTAAATCAGTTTGCTAAATGCATTTGGAAACATATATACCTGACTTGATAGTCGATATAGATCCTCTTTCATCTGATTCATAGGTGTGTGAAGTTCTCAGGCAAAGTACACCCATCTGGTAAAGACTCTCGTAGTAACTTAATCATTATGTTGAAAGTCTCTTTACTCCACCCACCTAGGCATTTGAAATGCCAAATTTGAATAAGAAATGCTAACATTGGTGTCTTCTCACATCCATGGCAGGTGCATCCTGCATCGTTTTTGTTTTCTCTCCGTGGCGATACCATGCCATATAAGTTCTTAGCATCCCTCTATAAACCAAATGGTCATAGATTGTGACTCTATCTTTGAAGTTAAAGTTCTTACAATCTATGCAAGGACATCTTACAAGCCCCTCATTCTTAACGTACCCATGAGCAAAAGCATTATCCAGAAATGCGATAACTTCATCATCATAAGCTTGAGAATTCTTACACATATGAATCCAGCTTTTATCCATTGTCTTAAGAAAAGACTTCAAAAATATTTCATTTGTGATAAGTATCATCTAACTATTAATTTTATATTTAAGTCATAAGTTTTTGTAATTTTAGTTTTATCCATACTGAAAAAGTTTCCGCTTAATCTATAAGTTCCTGTATAAGCTTATGTAATTTTCGTGTATATGCATATTAAGATTAAGGCCGTACTTTTGTGTATTTTGTATCATGTGCGTCCTTACAAGGGATCAATTTCAATGATTTTAATACACACGCTTAATTATATTCTTTTCTTTTACCTTTTCTAGTCAAGTTCTTGACGAGTTTAGATAAGACAAATTTGCAGAGAGTGTTGAACTTTCACTCATCGAAGTATTTAGATTTGTAATATTTCTTATTAAGATCTATCTCTCCCTCTCCCTATATATATATATTATTTAGATATATCAACACAAATATTTAATTCATAGTTTTTAACTCAAATGAAAAAGTTAGTGTTATTTTTTCTAACATTTGTTAATAATAGCATTCGCTTTAATTTGCTCATTGTCCTAATTAGTATTAAATTTTTTATTTTTAATTCAGTATTTAGTTATCCATTGAAGTTCATTTATTCTGAATTAACAACTCAAAAGTTTATTTAACTTAAAAAGTTTGGCTATTAGTTGTTTATAAAGATCACATATACAACCAATATTAGTATTTTTCTACAAGTCTGTGAAAACTAACGTGGAAGCCATTTTTTGTATGAAATTTGAAGCAAGTGACTGAACTTATATAACCTTCAATCGTAGTCAAATATAGAACTTTGGTTTGGTAAACAAATAGTTATGAGATGTTTTTATGTTGCACTCTATCAGGAGAAATTAAATGAAGTGTGGAGACATATATAAATTAACAAGACAGACCTATTAATATTTATGTATGTCACTGTGAATTGCCCATGAAATATTTTTTTATTGATGAAGTTGTCCCCAAAATGATGCACAAATCAAGAACTGCACGAAATAATTATAAATTTAGGACTTGAAAATATCATACAATCTTCAAACCTTGGAGGATATGGTACGTATATTGAAAGCAGGGCAGCCCATCATGAACAAAAAGAATATAAGAATACCAACATAGTGCACTAAACCTTTGTAGTTGTTAATTACATAATGCGTCTGATGAGTTTCGTCGTGCTGGAGGCACATGCTATACCTAGTACATATATATTTACAGGATAATACCTATACGAGTATAGTAAATATATATATATATATATATATTCCTATCTTATACAAAATACATACATTAAAACATACGTGCATACATGCAAACATAGATACAATATAAATAGGTATTGTCGTGTAAATTGAGGATATTATCAGATGGATTATGTCGGGCAATTATTAAACGAGCGGGATGTCGGGTAACACTTCAAAATCTGACTCTGGCCCGTTTATTTTACCCGGTCTGTCGGGTTGAACCCCTTTTCGGATCTCGGGTATCTATTTCTCCTCTCTATCTTCGTGCATAATAAAGAGAACCAAATCTCAGTAAGCTATTTATTGGAGAGAAAAAAAATATGAAGAGTGAAAAAAGACAAAGGTGCTAATGGTGGCTCAAATCCTGTTAGGGAGAGAAAACTTGTAACACTAAAGTTTCTGAAGAACCTAGTTTGAATAAATCAAAGCAGAAGTGGAAAAACATCAGAAGATAGAAAATTTCTATTTGATGAGGATGATAATGATTACGATGAACTAATATCTTTAAGACATTGTCTAAATCCCAAAACCAGGAACATAAGGAAGTCATTATTATTAGCTTTGGATAAGAAGAAGAAGAACTATAAATAAAAAAAAATCAAAGACAGAAGAAGAAGAAAAAGCAGAGCAAGAAGAAGAAGATGATGAAATGGATTGCACTAGCTCCAGTTCTGAACCCTCTAATAGTGATTGTGAAGATTTTAACCCCACTTTTACTGAAACTGGGGATGAATGGAAATGATGATGATGATCATTATGATGATGATGATTATGAGGATGATGGGGATGATGATTATAATGATGAGGAGGATGATGAGGAGGATGATGAGGATCATGATGCTGATGAGGATGGTGATCATCATGATGATGAGGATGATGATTATGATGATGGTGATGATGATTATGATGATGAACTAATATTTCTAATACATTATCCAAATCCCAAAACCAAGGAACATAGGGAAGTCATTACTATTAGCTCTAGAGAAGAAGGAGAAGAATAACTAAAAGTAAAAGAAGAAGAAAAATCAGAGCAAGAAGAAGAAAATGCAGAGAAAGAAGAAGATGAGGATGAAACGGATTGGACTAGCTCCAGTTCTCAACTCTCTAGTAGTGATGATGAAGATTTTGATCCTACTTTTACTGAAATTGGGGATGGAAATGGAGATGAATTTAATGGTGATAGAGAAAATTTTGTTGTAGCAGAGGATGAGAAGAAGGAGAAAAGATTAAATAGAAGAGTATTTTATAGTTCTGATTCTCGAGTAGTTTCAGTTGTTCCAGCAAAGAGGGATATAAGAGCAGGTGGAAAAAGAAATAGAGATGGGAATAGTTTTACTGGTAGTAGTAGAAAGTGAAAGTTTGTTGTTGTAGAGAAGGTGGAAACGAAATAAATAAAACAAGAAAAAAGACTAAACAAATGAGTAGTTTATGATTCTGAATATTTTGATATACCAGTTTTCAAGCCAAGAGGGATATACCAAAGGGGGAAGGGGAGCTAAGAAATTCAGCTCAAGCTTCTAAAAAAATCCGTATTTTTAAACCTTTTGTGAATACCATTAGCGGGAAGGGGGAAGATTAAGAAAAGAACCAATTCCTTCTTCAGGTGAAGAACATGAAATAAGTTCAGGTGCGGGTCGTACTTCAAATCCTCTGAAATTTAATGTCAGTAGGGAAAAGAAATGAGCCAAAGGAGAAACCGGATTATGAAAAAGAAGTGGATGAGCTTTGGGCTGATATGGATATTGCTCCCAAATCTAGTGAAGTCGGTTCCTTCAGATCTCCCGCGGTAAGTTTACAATTAACTCTGGACATATTTCGAATTATTCGTTTGAATTTTAGTATGTACGCTTGTCAATTTAATATTAATGCTTCACTTATAATGCTTGAGATACATTTAGTCTATAGAGTTGTGTGGGATTTTGCTTGAAATAAACTTGTTTGATTTCTTAAATAACATGACAATGAGTATTCTATGTTCCTCGATATATCTATATAATAAAACACAAAGTTTTGTGCTGACTGGGACAAACCAAAAGATAAATCCAACCATTCGTTACGTTTTCGATAGCATCCTCACCCTTTGAGCTATTACCCACCGTAAAAATCACAAATTTATTCACCCACTCGAGGAAAGAAAGTAAATAAAACCCAATCTCCATGTACTTCTATCTTCTGAAACTGATATATACTCGGTTATTATCTAGCCAAAACCATTTTGTATACTCTTCTCCAATTGTTATCCTTTTCCCATTAAGTGTTTCAATTTCATCAATTGTTTCACCCGTTACTATTTTTATTTCCTCACGATTGATGACATCCGTTAGAGATTTGACACTAAAATGGTCGTTTCAAGATCGAGAAGAGAAATGACAAAGAATTCTGAGATTTAGGAAATTACACAAAATCCCTAATTTATCATGTGAAAAATTGGAGTTTAGTGATCTGGGTTGTTTACGGAGTAAAAGATTTTTCTCTAAATAGCTGAAACTGGTAGAGGAAGTTTGTTTGGTTACCTTGTAATATTAATTTGGCCACTCTCTATACATGCTTGTGGTATTAGTTTTGACTAGTTTGATATCCAATTTTGTTTTCTCATCTCTACTAGGTTTGTTATCCAAAAGAATAGAAGAAGAGCAATCAATCCTATTGTATGTTATTTTCCGTACATTAACTGTTTGATAGAAGGTCCTGTGATTTTTGTAATTGCCTCGTAACTATTTGATAAAATCTTTTTACATTCAAATGTATACAACTCAAGGCTTTTATGGCAATGTTATGCACTCGTGGATTTCTCTACCATCTTCGGGTTTAAGCGAATCGATATATTAACGAACAGTCATAAAAGGATAGAGAATTTGATTCATGGTTTCTGTTCTATATTCGTTTTCTTATTTTATGAAGATATAAGCTTTTATTTTATTATTCTTTTTCTCTTTGTTGTTATCCTTAGATAACCATTGTGTATTTAATTGCCCATGATCATTAAAGAATCATGGTCGACTCTATGCCAGCTCTTCTTCAGTAATAGGAACGCAACAATTATTGGTCTACAATAGGGGATGAGCTCGAAAGACTCTTCCAGTAAGTATATCTCTTACCCAAACTGTTGGTGTGCACTCATTATTTCCTGTGTCAAATTCTTGAGTAGTGAAAGAATATTGGTTGCTTATGTTTGATATATTATTCGAAGTTGATGTGGTTGCAGCAGACATTACTTTATTGGTTATTTCTTGCTAGATTGTTCCAATTATCGCTCTATCATCTCGTGTAATTTGGTGATATTTTATATCATCTTAAGACTGATAAATATGAGTATAAACCGATTGTAATAATGTTTCCGCTTCTAGATGAGTATTAGTTGATGTGTGAACTGTTTCTTCTCCCGGGATTACAAATTTCGGTATCGTAAAAGTGCACTTTTGGCAAGGAAGACAGAAAGTATAAACCAACTGGATTGCAAGGGTTGTCAGAAAAGTCTCAAAGATCAAAATCACCAGAAAGATAAGTATTGACATATTTGAGGACAAGATAGTCTATCAATATGGATGTCTAACGATTTCAAATTCAATCTCTAATAACTAACTTCTCATTATACAATTAAGTAACTAACAAATTAACTTCTCATTTTTGTCTAAATAGGTGAAACTAGGTAAGAGATGGTTGTTCCGACGAGTCAAAGAGCTCTAATCGGAAAAAATGACGAAACAATCAGAAGAATACGAGAAGACACACCCTTGCATTCTGCGGCACGAGTAGGAAACCTAACCAATCTGGAGAAACTGCTATGGTTACATTGATGTTGTAGAGGAGATGCTTGAAATGGTTATGATGCATTTCATTTGCTGCTAAGCAACGCGACTTGGGTAACTTTATAAACAAATCATTGTTTCCTCTTGTCATTTTGTTGTAAAATTGAAGAATAACTGGAGCCTAAGTAGCTTGGTCAATATCAAAGGAGTAAGAAAAAAATGAATAGTGCACATGGATGAGTGAGATCCTCAACCATACATTCTTCCGTATGTCTTATGGTCGTACATATTTAGGGGGAAAGACGTACTAAAATCAAGCCTCTGGTTTTGGATTTCGGTATGTGCTCTACCTATATTCTTATCCTATAATAAGCATAAGATACATGTGGCTTAGTCTTACTAATTCTTTTATCGCGATAAACTATGTTTTAATTCCATTTTGTTTTTCTTTCTACGCTTAGTTGCAAACTATGTATTTTTCCGGAACATAACTAAATTAAATTTTTTATTTTTTAGTGCAACATGAATCACTTTTGAGGTAAAAATCAGAATTTATCTGATCATTTCAAACAACCATATATATATAATTAGAAGAAAATATCTAAATATTTCCAATCACTTATTTCTGACATGATTTTGTTGTAGAATACAATTGCTGCAAGTATACTGATAGGCCCAAAATAGGTCTATTCTCGCAAGTATACGGGGTCAAGTTATAGTATTTTAGTAAATTCGTGAATCGTCCCAAGGGATAGGTAGGTAACTTCAGATATTGACGTCGAGTTTAGCCCAATAATCAAAATGTCAATAGCTAACTTAGACTAACACACACACACACACACTCCACTTCATTGATTTGATAATTGATTTGCAAAAAATAAGAAAATAAATAAAACTAAACTATCTAAGAGAGGTGAGAAGATATCTAAGATTATGAAATCCACCGCACAATTTGACTTTATAAAACAAGCACTTAATTACTTAAATCTCTTTTGTATTTACTCGGGATCCAATATAATGAACTATTTGGATTCTGGATGATGTTCTAGATAAAACAATTTTATAATTACTAATTCTAATTGTCTACCTTATAGAGTTTCGAATTGCTTAACTATTATTCATCATCTAAAAAGCATACTCCATCTAACAACTTAACGAAAGTATGAAATACCTAATTATGAGGCATGAGTAATGGAAAGAAAATCCAATCCATATAGATAAACAATCAATAGACATTAAAGCACATCAAAGGATTTAATTAATCAAGAACAAGTATTATAAAGATCCAAAATGGGTTTCATTCACAACCTTAGATTGTTAAGTTAACTATACATGGAATCTAGAATAACATTCATTGACATTGTAAAACAAATGAAAATACTAAGAAATTAATGGAAAGCAATCACCAAAACTGTTCAAATTCCATATCCCCATAAATCTCCAATTTGTCCAAGATTTGCTCCATTTGTGCTCAAGAATTTTACTCCAAGAATTCAAAGTAATAGCTATTTTATTGCCACCCAAATAAGAAAAAGAAAGAGAAAGAAGAAATTAGATGTAGAAAGAAGTTAGAAAGAAGATATGAAGGGAGATAAAAATGACAATTCATAGTGTATTTATAAGGGTGGCTAGGGTTTATGGTAGAAAAGGAGTAAAATGGGAAAGATGGTTGAGGTGAAATTAGGGTTTTGTGCTTATTTCTTCAAGAAGGGACGGCTGGGTTTGAAAAAAGTGAAGGGAGCATGACATGTGTCGGACTAGAAGAGGGTAAGGTAATTTGGAAATTGGTAAAACCATGGTAAATGCCATAAATTGGTCTCTGGTTTATTAGTAAGGAAAGGGCCATGTGTCAGCGAACGATAGGGGCTGCTAGATGGATAATGTTTTAAAGCTCAGGTTATAGTACAACCAGGAACAAGGTTGCTAAGTTGTGGGATCATCTAAAACCGTCCGATCAAAGATACGCGAATCTAGACGGACGATCTCAGTTGGAACTACGGAATCTAAGTTGCTTCTAGTTACGCTCAATCGTGTCAGTTGGGACGTTCCTGTGCATCGCTGCACACAGAACTAAGTTACGTCTCACTCTAGAAATGCGCCACGTGTCCAACTGGTCCCGAACTTGATCCAAATATTGACCCAACTTTGACTTCACATAATTCCCTCGTCCGGACTCCGAATTGACTTCCGTTTTCTCCTACGGACTTGTCTCGACCTCTACTTTTCACCCATGTACTGACCTTGGTAAAATTTACCAGAATACCCTTGTGTCCAAAAGACCAAAATACCCTTCATGCATTTTTTCTTCGTTTTTAACCGTTTTTCACCCTAACTCTGCAAAAGACACCTAATCAAGAAAATCAACCATTTTATTATAATAAAGACTCGAAACGAACTAGCTCGACTAAATTAACGACTTAGATGGGACATTTTCATGACCCATCATATACCATTTTGTAAAGAATAAAGATCGACAGGTTGCCTAATGGGAAGCATCTTGTAGGTGAAACCCTCCATTACTCAAATTTACTCCCTTTGATTTGTTTTTCCATTTCTCTACGCATTGTCGTTAGGTGTTTGGTGGAATTTTTGTGCTTATCATTTATGGTTAAATCTTCATGCGTGGTTGGGGTTGTTCGAAGTATTTCAACTACGATGAGTATCAAAAGTAAGATTGACGATGAAATTATTGTTAAGCGTGATATAAGACATTGATATCACATCACCTATTTCTAAAAATTGTAAATCTGAGAAGTGTTTCAATTACGATGAGTATCAAAAGTAAGATTGACGATGAAATTATTCCTAAGCGTGATATAAGACATTGATATCACCTATTTCCAAAAATTGTGAAATTTGAGAAGTTACGAATTGTAAGTTTGTTTGCAGAACTAATACCGTGGTGATATCTTGATGGGGTGATCTTGCCACCGAAGTTGGGGAGCATTTGCTAAATATGGTTGATAATCTTCAATTGTAGAATCAAATTTTGTTTAATTGGAGATTTCCAAGGTAACCTCAATACTTTGTAGAAGTTATTTACTTCATTTGCTGGACAGAAAAGGTTTGACGTACTTCAATTTTGCTACAAATATTGCAGGTGGTTATCTGTCAAATATAAATAAAAGCATAATCAAATGAGCTTAAATATTAGCAAGACTCAACCCACGTTTTCCGCTGCAAAATAATAATTGTTGTGTTTACTCACTTTGTGTAACAGGTACAACTATGAAGGTAAACGAGGCTCAATGGGTTCTATAGCAGTTTGTATGATTTTCTATAAAGATGGTCTGATATCCTTTTATAGTGATTTTGTCAGGTCTTATAGTATTTCTCATAAGCCATTATTGGGCAATGAATGAGGGTATGAAAAGCAAACATAGCTTGCATTGAAAGGAACTTTCATGTATCTCTAAATGCAAAATTAAAATTACGGTGTTGGTTGTATATATATTCTACTATTTAATTGTTGACGTAACCAAATATCATAAATGTAGCTAATAGTTTTGTTTGTTTGTATTTCACTAATTATCTCTACAATTTTGTTTGGACGATCGTTTGTCATAAGAGCTCCTCCAGTGAGTATGAAAACAAAAGGTCATTTTGTACCAGGCAAAGGTTATTAACTTTTATAACGGGAGGTCCACTACTATAAAGTGCTTAAAATCCGAGAAGGGGAGTGTCCGTGCCGGAGACACGGGTTATTCCTAGTATATATATATATATATATAACAATTGCATACTTATAAAACAAACTTGAGTTTGGTTTGGGGTATAAGAAAATGTATCCGTGTAGTGTGTTGTATCGGCCTTTAGTGTTTGGTTTGGTTTTAGCTACATGTTATTGATTTCTATCCGTCTATTATCTAAACTTCAAATTAAGTCCTTGTTTAATTATACGCATGCTATTACTGAATATGCTAATGACGAGCATGTGGAAATGGATCCATCTAAATTATGTGCTTCAGGAAAGCATCAAGTTTTCCTCGATGAACAAATCGAGCTCAGATGCAAAATTTACTCTTTTGTTGAGTTAGAGATCAAATAGGTTTTGCCACCATTGGTAAGTTATCCTTGTTAGTCAGTCCTTGGAAAAAGTTTTATTGGAATCTCTTATTTTCCATTAACCCTTAATCAATGAGCATGTGTTAGCAACTCAAGTGGTTAATCTACTTTCCGAACTAAGTTTACGCTGATGAGGAAGAACTTGCTTAGTACAACGTCTCATTTCTAATACTTGAAGTCTCTCATCTTTCACAACTATATGAATTTCAGATATTGGGATTTTGTATCTAGGTGTCAACCCTCGTATAAGAAAACATGTATATGGCACAACAGGATACCAAGATGAGCCTAAGTTTATGATGAAACTGAAATTGTCTTGAATATGGATTGATGTCTCACAACCGCGTATATCCTTGGGTTTGTGTGATGGTTTACTCCCATAATTGCTTATTAACAGTTTAGGTATTTCATTGAAAGTTTCAGAAATTAAATTTCTTAATTGTTACAGAATCCAATTTGTTTTTAGATAAACCTTTGATTAAATTTGTTAATTGTTGTTGTTGCTGCTGTTAAACGATTAAAGAAGGATATTGGAGGTAGACTTTCATAGTCTTCTTATAATTAACTAGCTTATGGTGTTTCGATTGATTTCTTTTTTGAAATTTGAATATGGAACAGATGTTTCAATGGCCAAAACATAAATGCGTAATATGTTGGGAGAGCGAGTGTAATCTAGTTTTTATTCCATAAGTAACCCCAACATTTGTCTTTTAGTAAACGGTCTATTACTTACGTGTATTTTACAAATTGTACATATGTACTTTATCTATTTAATAAGATCATATCTTAAAACAAGTTCTTATTTGAATTTGAACATATATTACGTACATTAAACTTACTACGTATAAAAATTTCAAGTTTGGTCATATATGTTGTTTTACGACATGCTCCACACGCTTGACCGTCTGCCCACTTTGCCGATGTCATATTAAGGAAATTGTCAAGACCTACCGCAGTTGATAGAGCGTTGAATATTGTGAAGAATATCATACGTACTAGGAAGATACACCTTGAGTATTTTTGGGTCAAATGCGCTTCTGGTTCTTTCCCGCCCCATTTCAACTCATTTAAGTTACCATTGTGTTCCTTCATTGGTTAAAATATGTGACAACATATACCAACCCAACTTCGTCTGAACTAATACGAGTTTTAAATTCATGAAGTAGTTTCCTTCGTTACTCGTCCGGATAAAGAAAGATCATTTATGTGGTTTGTCTAGGAACTATTAACATCATCTGAACTAATACGAGTATCTTATTTCTATTTGATTCATTTCCTCTTCCCTTTTTGGTATATCCTGTTATTCATCATACCTATAGCTATTTATAATAGTCTTACACCTAACTGTAAGAAATAAATTCTAACTTAGGAACCCACTAACAAGCTCCTGAGTAGTTCAAAGTACCTAATTAGCTGGAGTCCAGTAACCAACTAATGACTAAGATTATTGACTCAGTAAATTCTTGACTAACTAAACTATTGACTCCATTCGGAAGCGTCAGCAAACCTTGACGTATCACGAGCAGGCACATTTTAGTCACTTAAGCTAACTAGAACCTGCGTGGTAATGCACTTTTGTATTTTCTTATTTTTGTGCATAGATGGTAACTATGTTCTATTGGTTTCCTCCCTTCTTTCCCTTTGAACTAGTTTCGTTTTTGTGAGTCAATGTGTGCCAACGCATTGAGCTATATTCTATATATAAGATGGTTTTATATATCCTGTAAGTATTTGGTGTTTTTCCCCTTATGCTTCTTGCTTTTACTAGTTTCTATTTTATTTCTCTCTCTGCTTTCTTAGGGTTTCAGCCATCTAGTCATATATCATACATAACTTTTTTGATTAAAACTCAATACAAGATTCAATTGATTGTCTCAAAACTGGACAACACATTTGGTCATATATCATGATTTTAGTCTTAGGTGCTGTTTGTTTTTTTACTTTTTCAGATCTGAAATCTGAATTGAATCTGAATTAGGATTCATTCAGATTTCAGATGTTTGTTTTTTTCATTTAGAAAAATCTGGAATGTTGTCTGAATGGAGTCAATGTCTGAATGGGCTGAAAAATGACCCACAATTTTCAGACTTAAAAAGAAGTCTGAAATAAGGACCAATATCTGAAATGTGTGAAAATGACTTTTATGCCCTCCATGAATTAGAAATATTCTCTCAAAATATTTTAGCACCACGCCACCGCCACCACCACCGCCACCCATACGACGACCACCACCACCACCAACCATACCACACCACCACCAGAAACCGCCATAACAAAATAGACCACCATTACCATCTCCACCATCAAAACCAATACCACCACCACCAAAAATCCACTACCACCACAAAGGCACCAAAACCACCACTACCAACAAAATCACCACCAGATGGTTTTCTCCTCACATCAAGGTTTTGGCACAAACCCAATAACGGATTACCCTCTTTGGGACTAATGAGGAAAGCTGGACAGACACCACCACCAAATGGTTTTCCACTCACACAAAATGGTATTCTCCTCGATCACGTATCACCAGCACAAGACCACCACCACAAACAACAACAAAAGCACAAAAGCACCACCACATACAACACCACCACCAGACCGCACATTGCCTACCTAATCTATGATTCTAAAGAGAGAGAATGAGAAAGGGTCAGTGAAAGGGAGCCTTCCAGCTTTTGGTGAGAGAGAGCAGGAGAGAAGTGGATCTAACTAGGGTTTCTGGCACCATAACATCATTTCCCTTTTCAAAACCCTAGAGAGCTAGTTCAACAAAAAAAACCCTAGAGAGCTGGGGATTTCTTTTGTTGTAGCTGACTTGGTTTTTAAAGTAGGGTTTCCTTTTTTAATTTAAATGATGATCAGGGCTAAAAATGTCAAAATACTAATTCAGACCTAATGATTTTAATTATAAAAACCAAACATCTAACTTCTAAATTGATTCAGCCAATTCAGATTCAACCAATTCAGTTCAGCCAATTCAGATTCAGCCAATTCAAATTCAGACCCACAAAAAAAAAACAGCACCTAAGTAAAGTCTTAGTTGTTAGTTGAATACTTGAATTCTGTTTTACTAGCATATATGAGTAGTCTTTTATATCTAGAATGTGAGGTTTGTTTGGTTGTGTGTATTATTTCTTTTTCTTTAGTTATGAGTATGCCTTTTATAACTCATATAAAGCAGATGGTTTCGTTTTCAGACTTACGTCTTATCACACGGATTGAACAGCATGATATCTGATTTTTTTTTGAAAACTCCGGAAATGTTTATATTTATGTCCAAATTTTACAAAAATCAAGAGCTCACAAAAAGAGAAAACTACTACAATTTTATTGATAAACGAACAGTCTAAATTGTAAAGATATCTCTTCATATAGAATGATTAATCTACCCAGTCTAGCAAGTTTCCCGAAAAAATTGATTATATAACTATAAGTATCGTTACAAAACTTCTTAGAATCCCTCTGCATCAGAATACATGAAAATTACTTAGGGTTCGTTTGATACACTGGAAAGTAGGCTGGGAAATTGATTTTCGTATGAAAAACGATTTTTCACAATGTGAAAGTCGATTTCTCGGGGAAAAAATTCTAATAAATTTTACCACTTAAAACATGGGAAATTGGTTTACCCAACCTCTTATTTTCTTTTCAGGAAATTGGGCCGAAGACCCAATTTTAAACTTTTTTTGGTAAAATGACAAGTTATATATTTTTTTGTTAAAAAATCCAAATTTTGTATTTTTTTTTTAAAACCCCAAATATTTGTACCCATTTGGTTAAAAACCAAATATTTTTTACAAAGGTGTTGCAAGACATTGCAGAACTGTTGTAAGGTGTTGCAAAGCTATTGTAAGGTGTTGCAAGGCGTTGCAAAGCAGTTGCGCCTTGCAAAGCAGTTGCAAGGCGCTCCAAAACTGTGGCAAAGCAGTTGTAAAGTTGTCGCAAGGTGTCGCAAGGCGTTGCAAAACTGTCGCAAGGCGTTGCAAAGCTGTCGCAAGGTGTTGCAACTAAAAAAATTACTCAGGGAGCTGAAGACTAAAAAAAATGTCTGATCTTTCTTGTTTAACCAAGGTCCAAATTTTTCAGGGAGTTTTAACCAAATTTTCCTTTTTTTTTATCTTGAGCTCTGACTCTCACTCTCACAACATCTCTCAGTCTTGAACTCTCTCTCTCATCAATTCAAGCAAAACCTCATCTCTCCTCACTCTCGATTTATCATCTCTCTCAGTTTAAGGTTGTTGTAGGTTTCTTCATGGAAAGCGTTGTTGTTGATTTCTAGAAGTTAATTTTTTCATGGGAATCAATTAGGGTTGTTGTTGATTTCTTCGTGTGAAACAATTAGGGTTTCTGTTGAATTTTTCATGGAAAATAATTAGAGTTTTTGTTGATTTCTTCATGGGACTCTATTAGGGTTGATGTTGATTACTGGTTTCTGTTATTTTCTTCATAGGAATGAATTAGGTTTATGTCGATTTCTTTATGGGAATCAATTATTGGATATGTTGATTTCTTCTTGAGAACAATTAGGATTTCTATAGATTTCTTCGTGGGAATCAAATAGGGTTGATGTTGATTACTTATAAGGAAAGCAATTAGGGTTTCGGCGGATTTCTTCATGGGAATTAAGTTGATGTTATTTATTCTTGGGAAAAATAGGAGAGAAAAAAAAGGGAAACGAGAGTGTCTGTTTGCGCCATTTTTTTTGGTCGAATTTTGCCCACTTTTCGCGCCGAGTTTATGGTCCCAGTTGTAATCTTAGCAGGGACAGATATTAGAAAATGATCCCTATTTTGAATATATCAGAGACATACGTAGAAATATTTGTCCCTATCGATTGATTGTCTTTTTTGTAGTGATTCTTCATGGGAATCGATTAGGGTTGAGGTTGAATTAAGGTTGTTGCCGATCAGTGATGGAAAGATAGAATTGGGAACGTATGAAGGCGCCCCTTCTTGCAAATAACACCCATTTCGCCTAAAATAGGGCGCCGACATTTAGCTTCCGGCGCCCTTAAAAATTTCTCTCAAATATTTTTTTAGTCTAACTGACACAAAAAAGTAAATTTTTGTAAGAAAAATTTAGTTTTTTTTTCTATCAAGAAAAAAGTGGTTATCACACCAAATATTTCACACTTATCAAACTAGCCTACATCTCAATGATTATTGTCTCATTCTCTTCGGAATATGAGCAACATAACGTCCTACAACAAGTTATTCAGATACTTAGAGCAACTCCAATCCAAGAGGGGCTTAGACGTAAAAACCACTTTTTCTTTATAAGAAAAATTTAGTTTTTTTCTATCAGGAAAAAAGTGGTTATCACACCAAATATTTCACACGTATCAAATTGGCCTACATCTCAGGGATTATTGTCTCAATCTCTTCGGAATATGAACAACATAACATCCTACAACAAGTTACTCAAATACTTAGAGCAACTTCAATCTAAGAGGGGCTTAGACGTAAAAACCACTTTTCTTTATTATAATTAATTAAATCAAGGGCCACTACTTCAAAAATCAACTTCAACTAAAGAGGGGCTTAGGCTTAAACTTTGTGCATGTGTGAAACACGTGTGGAGTTTTTGTGGGTGTGAGAAAAACGTATGTGATCTTGTGTCTGTGTGAAACACGTGACTCTTTTAGTTTTTTTTTTTAAATTCATTTTGCTTTTTGCGGTGTCGGATTTAGCTCCAACGGCCCGATCAAACAATTAGGTAATCAAATCAGTATTCCAACTATTATTAACGTTTATCAAATGATAAGTTTTTAACCGTTTTGATTTCCCTGTACCACTAAAGAAAGAGGCATTCCAGGAATTCATTTATGCAACCAAACATTAATCTTAATCCCACTTCCTACTTACAATTTTGTTACCGGGTCGACAAACAGGATTCTCTTAATGTAAATATTTCAAGACCCATGGAGTCCTTGGTTTAACTCTCTATCATGAAATATCAAACACAGTACTTCTCAGAGTTCTCTCTAAAAACTATTTTTGCAGAGAGTACCAAACGAGATCATCGATTTCCAGCAGAGGGGTCCCTTCGCCAGAATCTCCTTCACAATTGAAGGAGAGTTCCCCTATTTTAGTTTTTATTTTGTTTTTTATATCTTTTTTCGTCTTTTAGTGATGAATGGGAGAAAAGATGCAGTTGGTATGATGGCGGTTCTTTGATCCTCATGGGGTTCTTCTTCTTTCTTCCATTTTACCAAATTGAAGATGTCTTGCAGAAATGAAAGATAGGTGGGCATCATACAACAACTTTGATTTGATTTTTAAGCGAAGATTCGTTTGTGGCAGTGCGATCTGTTAGAGGGTTTTGTCTGTGGTGATGCGATCTGATTTTTGGTGGCGCGATCTGATTTTTGTTTGTGGTGGTGGTGGTGGTCGGGTCTGGTGGTGTTTTCAGTGGTGTTCGGGTCTGGCAGAGTTTTCACTGATGGTGGTGGGTTCTCGGGTGGTTTTTTAAAGGCGGCGGTGCTTTAAGTGGTGGTGGTGGTCCGGTCTGGTGGTGTTTTCAACGGGGATGATGTGTTCTATGGTGGTGATTTCAGTGGTGGTGGTGGTGTGTTTTGTGGTGATGGTGGTTGGATCTGGTGGTGCTTATGTGGTGGTGGTGTGTTTTGTGGTGATGGTGGTTGGATCTGGTGGTGCTTATGTGGTGCTGGTCGGGTCGGTGGTGTTTTCAATGGTGGTGGTGTGGAGAAAGGACATCATTCATATTGCGTTTTAAGGACCTGACGTCACGACAAACATCGAGAAGATGAAAGGAAAAGAAAAGACTGATTTATCTTCGTTCAAGAAGTTAAAGTTATGGAATAACTCAATCTTCATCTTTCAAATCAAATGTCAATGTCTCCGGTGACATTCATAATTCTCCTCCGAGAAACATGGCGGTGTTCTTGATGCAACTGTCATTCGTTCCTTCTTCATTAAGTATAATAACTTCACGATGTTTAGGGGTTTCTCATTCGTGATCTTTAGGATCTTTTTATTTGTGACCTTTAGGGTCTTTTTATTTTATATTTGCAACATTGTACTCCTTTCACTTCATGTTGTCTTTACTTTTGTAGGTTTCATGTTGTAATTTACTTTAGTAAATCCATGTTGTACTCAAAGGAGTCAAAATTCTCAAAACCATGTAATGTATACGATTAAATTCCTACGTATGAATGAAAATTCGGGTTTAACTTAAAAAAAAAAAAGATTTTAGAAACTATCTATCATGACAATTTTTAAATTTGAGAGAATGTGATCTTGAGCGGGAAGCATTTGATTAGCCCTCTAGACCAATTTACCTAACAAGCCATTATTATAAGTCACTCTATTTCTCGACATCAATCCTCCCTTGGCCTTGGATTTGTTAAACTGGAGCTGCCTTTTAGTTACAACTTTTTTGAAGTAGAA
>BEHA01003003.1:120160-155817 GCA_002897215.1 Eschscholzia californica subsp. californica | reverse complement strand
TAAACATCTGGCTCTTGAATTTGTGAAAATATTTGACATGCTAAGGGAATGTTTGGAGGATTCAATGAAAAAGAACTTACGAAAATAAGCCGGCTCATCGCGAATACATTTCGTGATAAACCCACAGTGATTATTGACCCATGAATTTGATTGAACTGAAAAATATTTTTGCATTTTTCTAGTTTAGATAAAATGGGGTGATTTAGATTAAGTGGTTGATGGTGGATAAAGGCTTCGGGGGTGGTTGATTTTTTGGGTAGAAAGGTTGTAATGGTGTGGAGGAGTGAAGTAAAACGAACATGGCTTTGGCAATTTGGGGGGAAAAGGCTTGAAGATATGTTCATTGGACTATGGGAGGAAAAAAAGTTGGAAGGAGTTTTAGTTTACATTCATAAAAACAGGTTTGTTTATTTAATTAGGGTCTTCCTTATAATTTGAACAAGGGAGATTTTATAGGGCCCCTCATTTTTGTTAAAAGGCCTCCCCTTAGTGATAATTTAGCAAGTAAAATGGTTCATGGGGAGGCCTTTTAACAAAATTGGGGAGGCCTTATAAAATTTCCCTTTGAACAATAGCCCCAGATTTTATTGTATTTTTTTTTGTTCGACCATGTGTTTTTTTTGTTGCAAGTCGTTCATCTCTTTATTGTTGGACATTTCATGGTAACATACACTTTTCCATACCAACACGATAAATACGACGACATAATGATTTAAAAAGTCGAATAGGTCTCTTTAGCTTTATTATTTTGTATTAGCACATTTCTAGATATTTGAACTTTCTATTTTCAGATCAGCATAATGTATAGTTTTTTTTTATTGATAGTTAACAAAACAATGACAATACTAAAAATGAGTGTGACGGTGGTTGTGACGATGCACGACATCAATGATGTCAAGTACACCCAATCATTCAGCGAGTAATGTTGTGGAACAATAAAAATGGACAATTCTAGACAAAATCATATTTGGCCTGTGATGGAGGCCATCTCCTTAATGGGCCCTTCGGCCAAGAGATTAGTGGGCCTAACGGCCAGGTTGCTACATTAACGTAGTTTCCAGATTTTAGTATTTAGGGTTTCCATGTTTAGAGTCCAAGCAATCTAGGAAAGTTTCCTTAGTAGTCATCTTCTTTTTTTATTCGAGTCTATCTAGGAAAGTACAATCTCTATATAAGAGAAGTCCAGTCTGTCTTGAATATTATGAATCAAGTTTATTGTTAATCAAGTTTATCGTTTTGTTCTTTACTTTATCAGTTTATTTACGTATTTTATCAGTTTATTTACATATTTTATCATTGTTATAATGGTGGATTCCATTACTTTTACGCTTCCGCAACAATCTACATCAGCTGGTATTCAGAGCCTGAAGAATCTGGGAACAGATGAATTTTTTTTCATGGACACATCTCTCCTAGAATGCTGGAAATTTTTTTCACGTTTAGGTTGGGATCCCTTTCGAGATTCTAAACAATTCTACGTTGATCGAAAAGATCAAGAAAAAATTAATAACGTTTCCAAAATTCCTCTCTTCGACGGTCAATACCATATAGATTTTTGGATTCAACAGATGGAGGATTGGTTCATAAATCAAGATATACATGTCGAAGATAAGGTTTTTGTCGTGGAACAACATATGTCCGAAAGAATCTATGAACAATTCAATGCAATGCAATGGAGACTCATTGACGAAGGGAAAAAATTCATAGATGATTGGACGAAATTGAAAAGTATCTTCAGGTATGTTTTTCTACCCTTGGATGAATATTTCTCATATGCTGAAACAATGATTGAATCAAGTAGACAGTTCTCCAACGTTACTTTGGTCACCGGGATCGATGATATTGAAGAAGTTCTTGACAAACAGAACAAAATTCTATCAATGACCGAGGAAGAAGACGAAAGTGATTTTCCTTCACGAGACATTAATACCAAGAAGTTCATGCTCCCTCTTGTAGGAGTCTCTTTTCTCAAAGAAACAATGAACATAGGTGTAGAAGTTGATGCCCATCACCTGTTCGATATTAGGTTTCTTAGAGTTTATAAACTTCACGAAGATGAACGAGGGAAGATGATTCAAGTTATTATTGAGAAGGACGAAACAGAGAAAGTGATGAAGTGGATGATGAAATTCATAGTTAATTTTTCCGTAGTGAATTATGTGGTGTTCGTGGTCTTCTTCATCAAACTAAAAGACGACGGGAGATGTCGCAATTTGTTAGAAGTTTCTTTCCTACATTTGTTTTTGCGAGATTCTTTGAAATATGAGATTTATGTCAGTGATTTGGTCCATCATTGTCTTCTTCAGATTTTCGCCAACTTTCGGGCAAAGTGGGAATTAAGGATCGCATTGTTAAGTCTCACTTGAGGGCAAGTTCGTTCTCGGACGGGGAGTATGATGGAGGCCATCTCCTTAATGGGCCCTTCGGCCAAGAGATTAGTGGGCCTAACGGCCAGGTTGCTACATTAACGTAGTTTCCAGATTTTAGTATTTAGGGTTTCCATGTTTAGAGTCCAAGCAATCTAGGAAAGTTTCCTTAGTAGTCATCTTCTTTTTTTATTCGAGTCTATCTAGGAAAGTACAATCTCTATATAAGAGAAGTCCAGTCTGTCTTTGTTAATCAGATCAGAGAATATTATGAATCAAGTTTATTGTTAATCAAGTTTATCGTTTTGTTCTTTACTTTATCAGTTTATTTACGTATTTTATCAGTTTATTTACATATTTTATCATTGTTATAATGGTGGATTCCATTACTTTTACGCTTCCGCAACAATCTACATCAGCGGAAATATAAAAACGATAAATAAAGTAAACGAAGAACGGTAAAATAACTGAATAAACTATAAAATTTGATTTGGTTTTCTCTTCAATCTCTCATAAACAAAGACTGAACTCCCTTTTATAGATTACTAGACTTTCCTAGATAGACACAAACTGGACTTTCCTAAATAATAGAAACACTAAAAATAATGAAACTTCCTAAACCTAGATTCATCATGAATCATACTTAAATTAGGACTCTTATTAAACTGCTAATCTTTGACCGACTAGGACATGTTCGTGTGGCCTTGTGGGGCCGTTTGGGATGCGCCTGCATCAGCCTGTCATGATTCACAGTTCTATGGTTCGGAATCATCCAAACCACTTAGTAGTAATTAGTCAAAGATCACTTATAAAATAAGACCGAAATACATTTTCTAAGAGTAATGTTAAATGACCCAGAAATTAAACTTAACTACTGAGGGAACGGTACTGTGGTTGGCTCCAATTAGGCATGTCATTTCTCTCTTCCGAGGACTTGACCAATTAGAACCAGATACATCAACGTTGGGCCTTGTGGTCAACTCCAATTTTGTGTAGCGAGTCATTTATGATATTTCTTTTTCTATATAGTTGAAAAGAATGTGTTTGAGTAGGCAGTAAACGAGCTTATCACATCTATGATGTATCAAATGTCAATTATCACGACGTACGTCGATCGTAGTCTTTTTTTAATGAAAAAAAATTGCAGCATACTATCATAGCTTTCATTTCAACAAAAAAGAAAGAAAAATCATCGCTTTCCCACAGACGGTTTCGTACTGACTCTATCACTCTCTCTCTCTCTCTCTCTCTCTCTCGTTGGGTTTGGCTGGCTTGGAAGGTAAAGAGAGTCAAATTCTTGTCAAAATAGTTTCTGGAACAGAAGAAAAATGGCGGACTCCCACTTCACCAAAGGATCAGAAGTTGAAGTTTGCACAGAAGAAGAGGGTTTTAAGGGTGCATGGTTCTCTGGTACAGTTCTAAAACCCATTAACAAGAAGAAAAAGATCTTCATCGAGTACCATAATTTGTTAGCAGATGAAAAATCATCTAAGAAATTGAGGGAATTCGTCGATATTGTCAATGTACGACCTCCTCCTCCTCAAGAAAATATCGATCGGAGCTTCAATTTGAGTGATATGGTGGATGCGTTTCATAAAGATGCTTGGTGGGAAGGGGTAATTACAGATGTTCTTGATAATGGTAGGTATTCTGTGTATTTCAGAGATTCAAAAGAGCAGATTGAGTATTCAGGATCAGAACTTCGGCGCCACCAAGAATGGATTGATGGGTCTTGGGTTCCTCCTCCCTTAGAAGATGATAATAACCAGAAGGTACATTGATTGTTTTAGGGTTTCTTGAATTGGGTCTTTAATAAATTAGGTTTTATATCTAGGACTTAAACCTAAACGCAATTCAACTAGAAAAAAATTAGATTTAGATAGATTAAACACCATTTTCAATTTCTTCAATTTTGTTAATTATCTTTGTTCTTCAATGGTTACTTTAGCTATGAAGATGATGATTAGAACTCTTATTTGGTTTCTTGCAATTGGGTATTTGTTTAGAAACATTTCTTTCTTTTCTCAAACTAAACTTGAAAAATTCTAATGCTTACTTTGTTTCTGAACTCTTGGGCAGAGTATATCATGTAAATCAGAATTGCTTCCGAATTGGTTAAGCGAGGGAACGCTGGTAGAGGTTACTAGCGATGAAGAAGGTTTCGCTGGTTCTTGGTTTGCTGCAACCGTTGGCGAAAAGCTTAATGACGAAACATACATAATAGAGTATCAGCACCTGAGAACAGAAGATGGTGAAGCACCCTTAAGAGAAGAAGCGAACATTAAGCACATCAGGCCATTTCCTCCTGATATTCGCCAAGTTGATTGTTATACTCGGCTTCAAGAAGTTGATGCTCAATACAATGATGGATGGTGGTGTGGTGTGATATCGAAAGTTCTTCGAGGTCCAAGATACGTTGTCTACTTCAAGGATAACAAAGAAGAAGCGGAGTATGACCATTCTCAGTTAAGGCCTCATCAGGATTGGGTTGATGGCAAATGGGTCATAGCTTCTAAGGTATTATGATATCTTAATGTTGCATTACATTTAAACTTTCTATCGTGATATGATATTTCAAAGTTCTTAATTTTTCAAGTTTAATCGTATAAATTACCGTCAACTAGTTAAAGGTTTGTCTGTGAATTATTAGGACTGAAAAGTTGTAAATACACAACCTAATTGTGTCCGCCAGGTTAAGTATGTTGAGATTGGTGACCTCGCTGGTAGCTTGGGTTGGTGCATTCTAGAACAGCTAACATTAAACCGTTATAAACCTTGGTAGTACGAACAGACTTTCTCTTATCACGGTGCAATTTTTATATTCTTGGGCCTATTGCTTTAGAAGTGGCTCTAGACAGTACTAGAAATTCGTAGTCATTGTCCCGATTTGCACTTTATGAAAGATCCATGAGTGTGGTTTTGGGCCTTTCTTGTCCCCCCACCCCCAAATGATCTTGGGCTTCTCTCACCCCAATAGTTAGCTCAAGAGGTAAGGCAGTATTACCTCACACTTGTGAAGTAACCACTGACCACCACCAGAATCAATGTGGGACTAACTTCAACAAGATCATTAACCTTTGTGATTCTTAAGATTCTGTTCCTTTTGTTCATAGAAGATACTTTTGTTTAGCTAACAACTAACTTTTTGATTGTTATTACCTCCAGGTTATGTGATGGGATTAGCTCTAATAGAATTCGTCAACCTAACGTCTGTGTTTGATGGATCCATATAGTGCATTTCGTCCAGTCTTTGGCGAGATTCAGTGAAAAAATACCAGTTGTTAAGGTACCTTTTATAGTATTAGCGAATAAATAAAACGCCTGAAGGTTTTGTTTACGTCTTTGTGATACTGGTTGTTGTAAATATCTTTGTTAATAGTACTGTAGTTAGTTACAGTACAGCTATAATGTTGATTACTTGATCTTCATGGAGTAGCTACTATATGAGTACTCAAAGTTAGGAGGTGCAAGCATGCAACCCATACGGGTTGCGCTGAACCCTACCGAAGTTCGGGTTTGAAAGACCAAAGGCACTCACCCCGATTGTTCTCAAGGTCTCTAATGAAGAATTCTTCGGAGTCCCTACCTAATTTCAGTCCGGGTTAAAAAAAATGTGCTCAAACCCTCAACCCCAAGTTTTCAAACCCTTTCCATGGTCCCGATCCTATGTCAAATCCGATTAAGCCCCTTGGGCTTACAGCTTACTAGGGATTCAACTCTGGATCACTGGATGGAATGAAAACATTTTCAACAAGGGAGAAATGAAGTTAGTTCCCCACATGTTTCAGATGAATTAGGATGTCAAATCTATATTGAGGTTGCTCTGGTCTCTAAATAGTAGAACAACCATATTCTAACAAAAGAAGGAAAGTCCATTAAATGCTTCAAAATTTTGAAATCCAGATCTATAATTCAAATGACAATGAAAGAAATAAAGACACCACATAAATGGGACAGTTGGCTGATTTGATAGGTAGACTTTATGAGATGAATATAATACATGAACCATAAAAGATACAAGTCCATACTTGTTTAATAAGTAAACCAAGTTAAGAATAGAAACTTAAAAGTCAAGCAACTCAAAAACATCTAGTTTTAATACCAAAATGTGTAAGTGGTTAGGGTTCCTTTGAAATGCATAACACTTCACACCAACCCGGTGAATTTGAACATGACCCATCTTTTTTTTTTTGAATAATATGATTTAATATTAAAAGAAACAGAACATTACAGATGAAGTGTGGGGTGAACCTAGGCCACCATGGTCGCTAAGAATCCACCCCTACTCCCGAGTTGGCTAAGAGATGGTCACTAGGATGCCCATATTACAACAATTCCAAAAACCCATCCCATGATTCCACCATACTATTGAAGGTGTACGATTTGGCCCACTTGTATGATCTACTCCATTGGTAAATAAGGCATTTAGCCGCGAAGAAGATATGCTCTGCCGACCTTGATTTATCCCTGAACACTCCCTCATTCCTAGCGTTCCAAATAGCCCAAGGTCCGAGATGGATACGGGGAACATCACCCATCTTGTCATAAGAGTATAAGACTATTTGGAACATCCCTCTTTTTATTTATAGAAAATTTCATCTAAATTCAATTATGTGATTTCTTTTTTCAATTTCAAAATTTGACAGAAATGTTTGTGTGTAGGGACGGATGATAGTATTATGTGACGATTACATTGTTGTCCAAATGATATTTTTTTTTTTTTGCTAATTCCAACTTTATTACTACTAGTATAAAATTTATTTGGAACAATCTAAAAACTGATAATCAGATGGAGTTACAACCTTCAAAAGCAGAACAAAAGCAAACGAAAATAAAATACACTAACCATTAAAAAGAAGCTCTTTATTAGAAGGGGTTCCAGTACAAGACCAGACTCGATACTACTAACTAGGATTTTTCATTTGTTAGGGCCCTTTCTTAATTAATCTGAAAAGCTGAGACAGGGTGGGATTTTGAAATACCAGCAAAACTCTTGAAGGTAATTTTTCCGGTAGGTGGATCGTCGACATAAATTTCAGTTAAAGTGACCCAAATCATGAGTTCTCTTGCTTTGACACCAGTCAGTTTTCTGATCTTATTCTTCTCAACAACGGCAGTAACAATTGGTGCATAAGAAACTAAACTCCCAATTGACTCAAACTTATGTTCACATTTCTTCTTCTGTTTCAACCATACAAACCCTGTTTCTTCAACATGACCACACTCTATTATATCCTTTAATGGTAGCAACCCATTTGGTAAACCAACTTCTGTCAACAAGAACTTGCATTTTTCTTGCCCTATCTCATCTCCATAGTACATCACTGCCTTGGATTTCATCTCTTCTATCATTTGAGCCATCTCTCTCTACAACTCTCTCTAGGACTCTCTCTCTCTCTAAATTTGATATTGAGTATTGATCGTGATTTAACAACTACGTGGGTAAGGTGGGGTGGGATGGGTAAGTATTAGTCGAGGGGTTTAAATATAAATAGAAAGTTGTGAGATTACCCTTGTTGTTGAAGTAAATTACCACTTTGCCATTTGTGGAGATATATGCTAGAGAAAACCTATATTCCTGTTTGGGTATGTGAGGGGCAAAGCTGTAGTTTGAGAGGGGAAAGGAGGAGGGGTATTGGTTTGACATAGTATTGAAATAAATGAAATGGTTGGGAAGGAGAAAGTTGGTTTGTTGGATGGAATTAAAAGAGATTCAGAGAGGAGGGGAAATGATGTACGATTTCTCTGGTCAATGTCGGACTAGAATATCACACAAAATTTACACTTCTCTTACACCTGGTTGGTGCGAGTTTTAATTATCGGTGCCCCCTTCTATTGTTATGAAAAGCCTCATTTGCACATGGGCACACCAGGAGGGTTCTTGTAATAAGAAGGGGGTTCCAATAAACTTCTCGTTTTGTATTGGGCCCCCACCAATGGAGGCCCATAAACTAATTGTTACTCACTGCACACCCCGCCCCTGCTAACATGATCCTTTCTAGAAGCGCCCGTCATTCATGGTGGCTTTGTTAAAGATTTTTTTTTTTTGTTAAGAGGCTTTGTTAAAGATAGTAAATTCAATTTTTTTTTTCCTAAGAGCATCCCCAACGGTTTACTCTAAAAAAAAAACCACTAAAATTGAATTTTCCCCAAATTTTTGGTGTTTTGCAGTAATTGATTCCAAAAGAAAATGTTAAAAATACCACCCAATTACTACTATTTATCTCATCAAATCTTATTTTTATCATTTTTAACTCCCATTCTAAAATAAATAAAATATTATGCTACAACAATTAATGTAATTAAATTTTTTGATTGGTTTATATACGTATTAATAAAACATTAATATTAACTTAATTGATATAAGGACTAAATTTATAGATAATTTCAAAAATAAGATAACCAAACATAAAACTCGAGATGAAAAGGACTAAAAAGAAATGGTTATTTTCCAAATAGCCCCTAATTTTGTGACCAGCTTCCTGCCTAGGCCCCTACCTACTTTATCAAAAATACCCAGATGACCTCTTTTTTGAGTTACCGGTATAACTTCGTTAACCAATCATCATTTCTCTTTCCTTCATCCCATAACCTCTCGCTGCCACCTCAATCTCATAACTTTATCAAAAATTGGCTGGCGGCGATCATCAAACATTAAAAAAAAAAAATCTCTCTCCTCTTTCTCTCTAAAAACTCCGGTGAAGGGAGAGACCCCTTCGTCGGGGTTCAAGAACAGACCTTGAAGGTCCGTGTACACGACCTTGTCATTTCCTCGGAACTCTCATCGCCTTATGCACCATGCATCCCTTGACAAAGGCCCCATTCTGCTTCGTAGCTTCAACGTCCATACTATCTGAATGCATCTCACTCTGAAAGCCTTCTCTTGGAAATCATGCTCTTGAAGTAGCTCTTCATACACACTCCAACATACCACATGCAACAGTGCACGAATAACTAATCTCTCCGTCCCCCTCTTGGAGCATAGATACCAACTATTATGGAACATAACCATCCCTTGAACTTGTCATTCAAGCTCTGGAAGCATACCTCCTAACATACCACATGCTCTGAGGCATATACAAATCTTGCTCAACCCATCAAGCTCTGAATCCAATTATCATGGGATCAGAGCAACATACTCATTTGCCTATCTCATAGGCTCTGATACCAATTGTCACAGACAGTTAGGTCGACCCGACATAATACGCTCAAAACACACGTCCGAAATGCGGAATACCAAATCTTAACGAACCATGTGGAGAGATGCACTCCTTCCAAGTACAACCTTTCCGAACATCTCGGAGCATATCGACCATCAAGTCATCTTGGTCTCGCCAATAATGCGACATGACACCATAGTGTCCCAACATACAAGCATAGCTTGTGCCGTCCCGTATAACGCTTCCTTGAGTCCTAGACTCTCGCCCACTATAAAGGATACCAATAGCAGTGCCAAGCACAACAGACCACATATGTGGATCTTGCCATCTAGCTTGAAGCATATGACACACATATATCTCGGCTTTCATCCGAACATTGGACATAGGAGCATTCGTCGTGCCGTAAGCTACCTTAGATCTTGTCTGCCCAACATAGCACATCAAGGTCTGACCCCTTGAATAGCTCAATCCTCCCAATGGTAGAGGATAACACGTAACACGACCTAACTCAACCCGAACACATGAAATCCCACTTTCAAAGGAACCTGCAGTATCCTATCTCCAACTACTGTCCAATGTCGTTTCCTATGACATGGGAACCCATGCATCATGTCCTCTGACATATGCTAGGCCGACTCTATGGGTTGTGCCACAGAGATGCTCACTTTCGTTTACATTTGCTAAGATGGGCGAGCGTCCCATCCACGAGGCCTTGGCATATGCAGGATGCATATGAGGAATGGAGACCACCCCTAGCTCCTATAGTAGCGAAGTTCCTGTTTTGCCTATTTTCACAAGGAAATATCAATATTTCCACCAGGCATACTTGTTTGTATAAATGACGCGCTCGTCCCAATTCCAGACTTGAATACACCGGACACCATCCGTGCATGACATAAGCAAAAAAATGGTTTATTGCCGAAGACCTTTCCCGACGGTAAAACAAAAAACCGTCGGGAGAAAGTAAACTGCCGACGCTTTGCTCAAATTTCGTCGGCAGTAGTTGACTTCTCCGACGATTTTTCTTATATCCGTTGGCATAGCTCAACCACCGTAAATGTCCGGTTCTTTTTTTTTACTTGCTTTACGGAAGAAATTTGTTTCCATCGTAAAAGATTTGTTACCGGCGGTATTTTGCTAGCCGTTGGTTCACCTTTGCTGGATTTTCATGCTTTTTGTTGTTCTTGGAGGGATAATGTCTGGTTTGACTCTTGGTTTGATGTCTCTTGGTCTCCGCAAGCTTGAGATCTTACAGAGAAGTGGAACCCCAACAGAGAAGAAGCAAGCAGGTTTTCTTTTCCCTCTTTAAGAAAAAAATTACAGTTTTTGGGCTTGATTAGTAAGAAATTGGGAAATTTGATCGAAATGTTTTTCTGGTTGAATCAAATTGATTGATTCGATTCGTGTTGTGAAATATTGATAGGAATCGACAATTGGAGCAACGTTATTCTCATAAATGTTGGTCGTGGATGGTGCAACGATCAAATTTGAGATTCGGGATACAGCTGGGTAAGAGAAATATCATAGTTTGGCTCCTATGTACTATAAAGGAGTTGCTGCTATTATTGTTTACGACATAACTAACACGGTTTGATCTACTTAACTTACTTGGATGGTTAGATAATCCTAACATGGCTACTGCACTTACTGGAAATAAAGCTGACACGGAAGATAAAAAGATCGTGACAACAAAGGTGAGTGTCGTTTCTTTAGTTCATTTGCATTCGATCCTGTTTTCTCTCCATAAAGAAGCATAGATGACTCTTTTACTAAATCTACTAATACAAATGGATAGATGTGATTTTCCTATTAAGTTCATTACCTATTGATACTGAGAACGCCATTATTTTTATCAATTAACTAGTTACAGTTGAAATTTCACATAGTAGATGCTCCCTTTATTAACGTGGTTATTTGTCTAATCCTAGTAGATAATGAATACATCCTTTTTGAATTTATGTATAGACGAGCTATGTATTCAGAGTTCTTGATGGTGACCACCGTGCCATATATAATGCTTGGTAGTATAGTTTTAAGATAAATGATTGTTGCATTCGAAGCCAGTTCCCATTGGTTAGAATCTACTGATAATGTTACCTTGAATTCAAAATTCGTTATTTTGGGGCGTGATAGGTTTTGGACTACTATCCATTGCAATAAATATTTTTACCCAGTTATGATTGTTGTAATAACAAATCTATTTACTCAATTTTTTCTCTTATTGTTATAAAAAAGACCAGTACAACATAAAGGAAAAGAGTTATCAGGGCATTTAGTATTTTGGACTTGGTATTCTTACTTGGTTTCTTGCTTAGTGTATTATAGTCTCGTTGTAAAACTGATACCAACCAGAGTTAGAATTGGAGTTATGTTGCTATATGTCGTCGAATATAGTTTGTCACAATTTCAACATTAACTTACTTTGGTTCTTACATTTATGAATCATCGACTCCATTTGTATGATTTTACTTCTAAAATTTGGTTGAAATGACTTTTAATCAATTTTTAAGTCACTCGATAGTAAGATATATGTGTTGTTTCTCCTTTTACAGGTTTTAAAATTAATGACAAAGAATTATGGATTTTAAAGAACAGAGATCAGTTATATACAAATGATTTTGATAGTTATGCTTTATTTAAGATCGTGTTAAGTTTTATAGATTTATTGTATGTTAATTGATGTGTTAGAACTTTGTTTTGAAACTTATGTATGGTCATAATAACAGGTTATTGTTCATTATGTTGTCGTAATTTATGGACCACCTTTTGTAGCAACATGTGAAAAAAAAAATATTTTTTTAAATTTCTATAACTATTGCCGACGGAGTCCATGTCGTCGACAAAAGTCAAGAAAATTCCAAGAAAAGGTTTTTGGAGAAATAGATTATCTATTGCCGACGTCTAGAATATCGTCGCCAGAAGCTTTCTCGACGCTTTTTTTTTCGTCGGGACATTCGTCGCGAGCAGTTCTCTCGACGCCTCCTTGCCTGAGGTTTTTTGCTCCGTCGTGGAAAACTTTTGCCGACGGTTTTTTCAAAATATCGAGGGTTCGATGCCGTCGGCAATATCCTTGATTTTTGTAGTGACGGAAGCTTCTGGCCCTCTTCGACCTCGTCTTTGGCCCTCCATCCCGTTCCATCTGCAATATCCTTGACTTTTGTAGTGAAGGAAGCTTCTGGTCCTCTTCGACCTCACCTTAGGCCCTCCAACCTGTATGCTCGCGCGTGCCTTCCTAGCACAAGTCACGACCTAAACTACTCCAAGAATATGGTCGTGACAGCCCCCCCACTAGCTCTGTCAAATGTCCTAATCGACAAACTTCAGAGTAAACCTTCAATCTTCTTCCTTAACTCCAATGCTACCACAACACTTTCATCTCATTGACATAGCACCTTAGTGCAAAACTACCCCGTCTAGTCAGGTAGGACCTTCACTATGCAGTCTCGTCCCACAGGCATCCTCAGGATTAACTCAATCTTCTACATCCTTCAATGCAATATGATAATGCCCTTCTCCATCATTTATCCATCATGTGCCTTCTGGCCTAAAATGTTGGTTCCCCCCACTGCTTTTCCTCAACGTTTTGACCTATGTTGTTCCTCTATTCTGGTACCTTACCTCTTCGGCTTCGCCACGAATTGACATATCGATTGTTACCTTTCGCCTATGCTTTCGTGATCGATCATGACATGCGCATCACAGTACAAGTATTGCAACACAACTCATCTCTCTGGTACCTCAACAACCACTACCTTCACCCCAAGTTAGCATCTCGACTATACCGCACGCGACACGCCTTACTACCGCACGCGACACGAGGTCTTGACATATGTAGGATTCATATGAGGAAGGGAGACCACCCCCTCCTATAGTAGCAAAGTTCCTCGTTTTCCTATTTCCACAAGGAAACATCAATCTTTCCACTAAACCTACGACACTCTCGTCACTGTTCCTGACTTACTTGCACCGGACACCTTCCGTGCATGACATAAGGAAGCTTTTGACCCTCTTCGACCTCGTCTTTGGCCCTCCAACCCATATACTCACGCATGCCATTGTAGCACACGTCACGATCTAAACTACTCCAAGAATATGCTCGTCACACTAGGTAACCCTACACATAGTTCCGTCCCTGAACAGGAGAGTCATACATATATAGAATGTATTATAATGTTGCATACAAAATGGATACTAAAATAAGGTGGACAATTTTTTTCTTAAAAACGTAGATAATTTTGCTAATATATGAGAGTAGGTTTTTGCCATAGTTATGATTGGTTTGAGTAATATAGCCTTTACATAGTTACAAAAAGTTGGTAAATATAAAACTTTTTTAATATGTTTACGGGAATATATATATATATATATATATATATATATATAATGTGTCCATTAATCAAAGCTAAAGACTAAAGTTACAGAGTTAAGTAAAAACTTACAAAACCTAAAATTCATTTAATATACTAATATAAGTTGAAAGTAGTGAATAATGACCACTACAGAGACTCGAAGAAGAAATAACAAAAACTAAAGTATCCTAGAAGAGAAATACTCTACAAACTAAGACCCACGATCCTAGAAATAAACTGATCACTTTAAAATAAGAGAAACCATGAAAAGAACACTAAAGACAAAAGACATAAAGACATTAAATGATATACCGAAAAAGATAGTAACAACTTCATCCATCTACTTCTTCCAAACAAAAGAGCACGCCCAATTTTTCAGTCATATATGTAGAGTATTAAACTGGAGCTAGCATGCATGCATGTTGACCTGCTTACAACTTGGAGTCATCAATTTGTAGGAAAATCAGAGAAACACAACCCAAGATCCAAGTATATAAAACAGGTGGTGGCAGCTACCATAATTTGGTGGTCCGTTAAATTGACACTAAACTAGTTAGGATGATACTTTAGAGTATGGTTCATACTTTTCAACATACCATATAACATAGTGGCCTGAGATTCTAGACCATCTCTCTGAAAGCATTGACCACCTCTAACTTTATCATTGTAAGCATACTTCAAATTCGTTGCAAGTCTACTAAGCCTTATGGCATGTGTTGGTGATCCCCCATCGAACTCAACACTTTTTTATAAACAAAAATGATATAAATTTTTCGTTGTTTTTTCTCCAAACTTGAAAATGTGACAGTGAGAAGATATATAAAATCCTATCCAGCAGGAATCTCCTCTAGTTTCAAAAGGAAAAAGTTTAAAACCAACCTTAGTTATGATATAGTGTCGTCTAACAAAAGCAAGCCAAGTGGGAAGAAGAAGAGGGTTTGTTGTAACCGTTGTTCGAATTAAAGACGGTAGTGAATCGGTTTCTTCGTAGCGGACTAGATAGATACTTTGATCAGAGACAAAAGATTTTAAACTTATAAATGGATTGGATTGTTTTGAAATATCTGGAACAATTTTTCGAACTTCGAACGAACGTTGTTTTAGAAGATAAAATAGTATCATTGATGAAAAAATAGTATCATTGATGAAAAAATAAAACAACGTACGGGTAGAAGCCAAAATGGTTAACCACCCATTAAGAAACATTACATAAACAAAAGACAAAAAAATTCAGTCTTTTTGCATGAAATATAAAGTATATGGTGACAAATATTAGAATGACACTATTGTTTTCCCATGAAACTTTGCCTTCTATCATACTATCTATCACACAGATGTAAAATGTAATTACAAATGAAAGCTTCTCCACAAAATTAAACATTGTTCGAGCAAACTAAGTACTCCTCAAGAGAGAGAGAAAGTAAGAGAGAGGATGCGCGGAGTTTTACAAGGATAGAGCAACCAATTTATATATGAAACATGGTGGTCCCCACTTCCACTTTTTGTAAACGATTATTTTTTTATTTTCTATCGACAAATTAAGTGGACGTCGGAAATAGTTTTGCAACACAATTGCCATCTCGATTGTCACCTTTCGCCTATGCTTTCGTGACCGATCATGACATACGCATCACAGTACAAGTATTGCAACACAACTCATCTCTCTGGCACCTCAACAACCACTATCTTCACCCCAAGTTAACATCTCTCTGAAAACATTGACCACCTCTAACTTTATCATTGTAAGCATACTTCAAATTCGTTGCAAGTCTAAGCCTTATGGCATGTGTTGGTGACACCGAACTCAACACTTTTTTATGAACAAAAATGATATAAATTTTTCGTTGTTTTCCACGAAACTTGAAATTGAGACAGTGAGAAGGTATATAAAATCCTATCCAGTAGGAATTCTAGTATGAGAAGAAAAAAGTTTAAAACCAACCTTAGTTATGATACAATGTCGTCTTACAAAAACAAGCCAAGTGGTAAGAAGAAGAGGGTTTGTTGTAACCGTTGTTCGGATTAAAGGCGGTAGTGAATCGGTTACTTCGTAGCGGACTAGAAAGATACTTTGATCAGAGACAAGATTTTAAACTTGTAAATGGGTGGGATGGTTTTGAAATATCTTTAACAATTTTTTCGAACTTCGAATGAACGTTTTTTTAGAAGATAAAATAGTATCATTGATGAAAAAATAAAACAACGCACGGGTAGAAGCCAAGATGGCTAACCACCCATTGCGTAACATTACATAAACAAAAGACAAGAAAAATCAGTCTTATTGCTTGAAATATAAAGTATATGGTGACAAATGTTAGAAGGACACCATTGTTTCCCCATGAAATTTTGCCTTCTATCTTACTATCTATCACACAGATGTAAAGCGTAATTACAAATGAAAGCTTCTCCACAAAATTAAACATTGTTTGAGCAAACTAAGTACTCCTCAAGAGAGAGACCTAGAGTGATTAAGAGAGAGGAGGCGCGGAGTTTTACAAGGATAGAGCAACCAATTTATAGATGAAACATGGTGGTCTCCACTTCCACTTTTTGTAAACGATTAATTTTTATTCTCTATCGACAAATTAAGTGGACGTCGGAAATAGTTTTGCAACACAACTGGCATCTCGATTGTCACCTTTCGCCTATGCTTTCGTCACCGATCATGGAATGCGCATCCGTACAAGTAGTGCAACACAACTCATCTCTCTAGCACCTCAACAACCTCTTCACCCTAATTTAGCATCTCCACTCTACCGCACGCGACACGCCTTACTATCGCACGCCACACGAGGTCTTGACATATGTAGGATTCATATGAGGAAGGGAGACCGCCCCCTCCTATAGTAGCAAAGTTCCTTTTTTTCCTATTTTCACAAGGAAACATCAATCTTTCCACTAGACCTACGACGCTCTCGTCACTGTTCCAGACTTGAGTGCACCGAACACCTTCCGTGCATGGCATAAGGAAACTTTTGACCCTCTTCGACCCCGTCTTTGGCCCTCCGACCTATATACTTACGCGTGCCATCCTAGCACACGTCACGATCTAAAATACTCCAAGAATATAGTCGTCACACTGGGTAAGCCTTCAAATAGTTCCACCCCTGAGCAAGAGAGTCGTACATAAATAAGATGTATTATAATGTTGCATGCAAAATGGATACTAAAAGAAGGTGGACAATTCTTTTCTTAAAAAATGTGGATAATTTTGCTAATATATGAGAGTGGATTTTTGCTATAGTTATGATTGGTTTGAGTAAAGTAGCCTTTACATAGTTATAAGAAGTTGGTACATATAGAACTTTTTTGGTTTGTTTACGGGAAAATATCATTAATCAAAGCTAAAGACCAAAGTTACAGAGTTAAGCAAAAACTTACAAAACCTAAAATTCATTTAATATACTAATATAAGCTGAACGTAGTGAATAATGACCCCTACAGAGACTCGAAGAAGATATAACAAAGACTAAAGTACCTTAGAAGAGAAATACTCTACAAACAAAGATCCAAGACCCTAGAAACAGACTGATCACTTTAAAATAAGAGAAACCCTGGAAAGAACACTAAAGATAAAAGACATATAAACATTAAATGATATACTAAAAAAGATAGTAACAGCTTAATCCATCTACTTCTCCCAAACAAAAGAGCATGCCCAACTCTTCAGTCATATATGTAGAGTATTAAACTGGAGCTAGCATGCATGCACATTGACCTGCTTATAACTTGGAGTCATCAATTTATTGGAAAATCAGAGAGACACAACCCAAGATCCAAGTATATAAAACAGGTGGTGGCAGCTACCATAATTTGGTGGTCCGTTAAATTGACACTAAACTAGTTAGGATGATACTCTAGAGTACGGTTCATACCTTTCAACATACCATATAACATAGTGGCCTGATATTCTAGACCATCTCTCTGAAAACATTCACCACCTCTAATTTTATGAACAAAAATGATATAATTTTTTCGTTGTTCTTCCTCAAAACTTGAATATGAGACAATGAGAAGATATATAAAATCCTATCTAGCAGGAATCTCCTCCAGTATCACAAGGAAAAAGTTTAAAACCAACCTTAGTTATGATACAATGTCGTCTAACAAAAGCAAGGCAAGTGGTAAGAAGAAGAGGGTTTGTTGTAACCGTTGTTCAGATTAAAGACGGTAGTGAATCGGTTTTTTCATAGCGGACTAGATAGATACTTCGATCAGAGACAAAAGATTTTAAACTTGTAAATGAGTCGGATGGTTTTGAAATATCTTGAACAATTTTTTCGAACTTCGAATGAACGTTTTTTTAGAAGATAATATAGTAGTATCATTGATGAAAAAATAAAACAACACAAGGGAAGAAGCCAAGATCGCTAACCACCCATTATGTAACATTACATAAACAAAAGACGAGAAAAATCAATCTTTTTTGCTTGAAATATAAAGTATATGGTGACAAATGTTAGAAGGACACCATTGTTTCCCCATGAAACTTTGCCTTCTATCATGCTATCTATCACACAGATGTAAAACGTAATTACAAATGAAAGCTTCTCCACAAAATTAAACATTGTTTGAGCAAACTAAGTACTCTTCAAGAGAGAGACCTAGAGAGAGTAAGAGAGAGGAGGCGCGGAGTTTTACATGGATATAGCAACTAATTTATAGATGAAACATGGTGGTCCCCACTTCCACTTTTTGTATGATTAAACGATTACTTTTTATTCTTTATAGACAAATTAAGTGGACGTCGGAAATAGTTTTCCAATCGTATCCCCAAAATTAATTTATTGGATAACAAAAAAGTTATCTCACCCAAAATGGTTCCTTCTGAATCCATCTAAAATCAGAGAGAGCTTCATGCGCAACTTATTAAAGCTATCCTAGATGTTTTTGTACTTACTCATGCAGCTGTCAGATTCTACCAGTTAATGTTGTTAATCAATTAGAAAGAATTTAAAGAGACTTCTAGTGGGGACATGACCAAGATAATCAAAATTTACATTTTGTAAGGTGGTATATCATTACGAGTCCAAAAAATAGGGGAGGTTTGGGCATTCGATCGATTCGACAGGTAAATGAATCCCTCATAGCTAAGATGGCTTGAAGGTTCATCACTCAACCCCAAGCTACTCGGGGTTAAACTCCTTAGGTCTAAATATATTTAAAATGATGACTATTGGACTACAAACACAAGTGGTGCCAAGTCTACATATTGGCGAGCAATGAGTAGTACCAAACAAACCATGAGCCAAAATGTGTTGTGAATTATAGATAATGGGACTTCAATAAAATTAAAGTCTTGTCCATGGATACCTACTTTAACTAATCACCTTCCTGACATTCAAGTTGAACTTCCATCAAATACCTTTTTGGGTTCAAATTTAATTGTGCAGGTAACTAAGAGCTGGAATATTAACATAATATCTGCACATTTTGATGAACAAACACAACACGCAGTATGCAATATTCCCATCCCATGGTACGATCAAAGTGGTGGAATGATTTGGAAACCAACCCCAACAGTCAAATTTACAACGAAATCATATTACAAGGAGATAAAGATTAACCCTCCTCTAACAGAGGAAACATATCTATTCCCTTGGAGTAGGTTTTGGAAAAACTCACCCATAACTCCACAGGTTCAAAATTCGATATGGAAATTGATAAATGAGGGATTGCCAACATTAGGGAACATAAGAATTAGAGTGCAAATATACCTCAGATGTGTCTTTTTTTGTGCGAAGATGGTGAAATCGAACAATCAATCATCTTTTTATGAGTTGTAGAAAATACCAAGATCTGATTAGACTTAGTGGAATCATAGATTTACGGAAAATATCCATATATCCGGTCGAATATTTAAAGAACATATTAATGGAATGCTCAAATGATGATAGTTTGGTAAAGTCTTACTCAACTTATGTGGGATTGGTGGAAGCTATGAAACGATCTTCACTTTCAGAATCAAACTCCAGATCTGACGCGTTGTTGGTGGAATCATAGATCTACTTAATGAATCACCTTTTAACCAACTTTTTTAGGAAGAATAGTGGTGTATACCACCACCAAGCTAAGTGAAGATAAACTTCGATGGATCATTCAACTCAGAGAGAGCTTCATGCGCAGCTTTAACGATAGATTCAGAAGGAACCATTTTGGGTGAGATAACTTGACGACTCCGACCAATTTCGACCATTCATAACGAAATTATTGGGTTCAAAGAAGGAGTTGACCTAGCGGCTGAATTGGGGCTTTCAGCTTATATAATATAGGGAGATGCCAAACTTGCCACAGAATTAATCTCAACCGTAGATCATGAAGTCTCGTGGAGAATTTTGACGGAGATTAATGAACTGCGAGTTATTACCTACCAAGCGCCCATTAGTATCATAATTTGCCCCAGAATTTGTAATCTAGGGGCTCATATCCTTGTAGACGGTCAAAGTCTACGGGTCGGAAAGTCTAACAGTCAACGGGTTGACGGTCGGAAGTCTTATCGGGTCGGGTTGAATGTTGCGGGAACCGGCTACGTGTCGAAAGGACCTACAAACAAAAAGAGACAAAAAGATCGTGAAGACTCTGGCCATCGGGATGATGCCGGTGATAGGCCTAAAAAAGGTCTATTCCCCAAGTGTAGGGATCAAGTTATAGTAAAATTTGTAAATCGGGAAATCATTCGAAGAGACAAGTAATTTTATCTTAATCTTAAATGAACACCACCTTTAATAATTTTGATTTGGTTTTGGTTAAAAACTATTTAAAAAAAAAACAATAAAAAGACTAAAGAAGAATAATATCAAGGTGGGAAAAAAATCTAGGGTTCTTAATTCCACCACATAAATGGACCATCTAAAACATGCATTACATTAACAAATCCCTTTTTTCATGTACAACTCAAAATCTAACATAATAAACTATTTAGATTTCGGAAGATTTTCTTTAATAACTCAATTCAAAATAATTTATATTTAATTGACTATCATATATAAAACTAAATTCCTAAACTATCATTCATTATCTAAAAAACATATCTCATCTAATAACTTAATAAAAGCATGAAATATCTAATTATAATGCATGAATGATGAAAAGATCATAGAATCAATATGAAATGACAACTAATAGACATTGAAGCTCAATAGAAGGATTTACTAATTAATAACATATCTCAAAATAAGCCCAAGTATGGGTTTCCTCTACACCCTAGATACAAAATTAGTTACTCATTGAATTTAGAGACAAATACATGAAAATAAATAAGACAAAGAAAATAAATCACCCTATCCTTGCTCCAATTGATTCCCAAGTATGGTCCAAATTATGCTCCAAATCCAAATAATAACACTTTAGTTGATGATAGAAGAAGAAGAGATTTAGAGAAGAAGTTCTGGAGAAATTAGAATTTTAGATAAAGAAATTAGTTGTAGAAAAAAAATGAAGGAAGAAAATGGGATAGAATTAGAAAATAGATCTAGAATTAGAAGAGAAAGAAATTGGGTAGAAGAGGTGATGGAGGTTAGAGAAAGAAGAAGAAGATGATTTTAGGGATATAGTAGAAAAATGAGGGAGAAATAGGTTAAGGAGTAGAGAAGAGGGATTGAGAGGGTTTTCAAGTCTACTCTAAAATGAGAGGAAGAGATTGATTTATATTGGTTGTTGACTTGGGTTTTAGAGGATAAGGTTTAAAAGGGTAAAATGGGAAATTGTGGTTACTTTATCTCCAAGAAATGGACAAATGTTGGCTAAGGAATCAATGAGTATAATTGGGGGCAAATCTGAAATTTTTGGTGAGAGATGTGGTAAAAAGATGGCCACTTGTCAATTAGTTATAGGCTGAGATTTGAGTGGGACAAAAAGGAGGGGCTAAATGGTAAATTCGGGGGGTTAAAAGTAGAAACCCTAAAGTTAAATCAATTAATACGTCTGGATCATGCACTTTAGGTACCAATTCGATGCTCAGCTGGTCTACTGAATTTTGATGCAACAGCCTCCAGATATTGCCACGTCATTGAGTTTAATCCCACCAGCCAGAAATTTACCCGAAAGTGTCCCACCTGTTCAAATGTTGTTCGCCCATCTTCGACTTTGCATATTTCATTCATCCGGACTCCGAATTAACTTATGTTTTCTCCTACGGGTTCGTCTTGGACTCTACTTTCTACTCATGCACTGACCTTGACCAAATTACCAGAATGTCCTTGACTCCAAATGACCAAAATACCCTTCACGCATCTTTTTCTCATTTTTAACCGTTTTCACACCTAACTCTGCAAAAGACACCTAATCAAGAAAATTAACTATTTTATTATAATAAAGACTCTAAACGGACTAAATCGGCTAAATTAAACGACTCAGATGAGACATTTTCATGAACCATCAGCCGGCCTAAGGGGGCTCGATGGTCAAGTCAGATACTCGGTCAAATAAGATAAAGAAAGTCAAGATACGCAATAAATAGGTAGCCGTCGTCGGAGTACGTAGGTGCTTCGACTCATAAAGTTGTCGGAACAGATCTTTACTGAAATGATGCACCTACTGTATATTCGAGAACAATAAGGGTGAAGAGGATGATGATAATAGTATCGTGACGATAACCTCCTAGTCGTAAGTGAGCCTTACGGTAAGATTCTGGTCGTAATCAGACCAAACCGTAAGTTTCTGGTCGTAGAATTATAATGTGATAAGATGGTGATCGTAAATGGGTGGGGTTGGTGCGTCTAGCTCTTTACTGCTAAATATCAGATTGTCAAGCTATTATCTCCAAACTTCTAAGACGACAGGTCAGAGACTTTGGGAGAGTAGGACACTCTTGCGAGATGGTTATCAGAGAATAAGTGAGAGAGAAGATGAGTAGCTAGTGTACTGTTGTCGAGTATTCGATCCGCTGTTCGAAGGCATTCCCCTCTATTTATAGTGTTCAAGAGTTGATGACGACCAACTAGTTATGGGGGTATTTACTCTGTAACAGTAGTCAGTAGGAGGTATTCGTGGGATAAGGATTGTCTGACTGATTCGTTTATGTGACGTGTCGATAAGACAGACGATCTAGTGGATTGATTAGCAGGTACGCGTTAGAATATCTTTGAGGGCGGCTAGGATGTTACCGCGTGTGTGCGATAAGCTACTAGCTGGTAACGTATATCTTTGAGTAGTAAATATGAGATACGTGTCGTCGGTGTGGTTACAGATCGCACGATAAATCTCTAGCCGTACGATATCTTAGTACTCGTAGGTGGCTATGGGTGACACGTGTTGCATATGCTTTACATCGAGGCGGGTATGGACTCAGCAGCTAGGGCAGTGACTTGGGCCATCATTGAGCCTTGTTATGGACCTTATTATTGACACGCTGCCTATTGTCGTGCCTCGCAAATTTTATCCTTACGAAGCGATTGTAGACATATTTTCCAGGCACCTTGTTAGAATATATACCCATACAATTTTCCCCTACTCTCTAAGTCCGTATGTAAAGTTAGAGAGTAGTGAGGTACGACCGTGTCAACGAAGAGTTCGCATCTCGATCATATTTTATTCTTGGGAGTGCCACATCGTACCGTGATAATCATTGTTTTGAAATAAAGGTCGATGGTTGCGTTTGATAGTAGACAACCGTCATACTAAGAGATGCGCGTCGCAAGAGACCACCCGTATGAGGGCGCCCACAGGGTGAGTGCCCATAGGACGGGCGCTTGCTGGGCGTCCAAGACGCCCAACACGCTATTGCAAGGGTGAGCAGTAGCCGCCACCCGGCGCACGCTAGACGTTCTGGGACGCCCAACACGCTACTAGACAGGCATCCAATAGCGTGCCATGTGGCGCGTGCTGGACGTCTTGGGACGTCCAGCGTGTTCTTGTACACCACGTGGCGTATGTTGGGCGTCTATGATACATTAATATTTTGGTTTGGTGATAATATTAACTTTGGTCCACTTTAGTTTCACGGAAGAAAAAATACAAAAAAGGAAATGAAGTTGTAAACCTGGTCATAAACTGATGGCATCTCTCATTTTATTCGGAGAAAAGGAAAATCTACTATAGGAAGCAAAAGTACCTCATAAGCCTTTCTGAATTTCTTGAAACTTGTTTTCAGCTTTCATCAAAGATTTTAAAAACAACCTAACCCCTCTATTCCACATACCATTTTTAGCTTTCATCTTTTCTACCAAAACCTTTTACAGAGAAATAAAGCATTTAGGTGAATTTCATCTTAAATTGGGTCTTTATATACAAGGAGAACAACAAAGAGAACAAAAAGAAAAACCATGGCTTCAAGCTCGGATAGTGACAACAATAAAGAAAAAGAATGCTTTTATGATGAAGGAGAGATGGCAAGAGAATAAAAAAAATGTACAAAAAAAGAAAATTTGACCGTATTAGGGATGGTGAAGAAACTGACGATGACTATATTAGCTATGAAGAAAGTGATGACGAAAGTGATGACGGTAGTAGCCATGAAGAAACTGATGACGGTAGTAGCAGCGACGAAGAAAGTGATGACGGAGAAAAAAAAAGTGGCGAGTTTGATGAAGAAGACTGATGATGGTGTTTGTTTGTTCCTTTTTTTTTTTTTTTGTTGAGAAGTGTCTGTTTGTTCTTAGGTAGTGTTTGTTTTATCTTAGGTGGTTTTTGTTTTGTGTTTTGTATCTGAATCTGATGTGAATCTTAATTTGCTGCATCTCAAGGTCTGAATTTGTTTTCAAGGTCTGAATTTGAATTTTGACTCTTATACCCTTGAGAAATCTGGACAAGAAAAGTATTTGTTAATAACAAATACAAAACAACTCAAATTAGGGTTTTATTTTTTACCCTTCACTAGGGGTGGGAATCGGGCGGGTACGGGCACCCGCGGGTAATTCTGAGTCGGGCTCGGGCGGGTCGGGTAATTTTCTCCTCTGCCCACTCGGGTTCTCGGGCGGATTCGGGCGGGCTTTTCTGAAATCTCCTATGATCAAAGTCCGCCCAAGCCCACTAAAGCATCGGGCAAGTCGGGCTTCGGGCATATCGGGCATCGGGTTTCTTTATCTGATATTTTCTACCAGATCAGGAAACTCTAGAAATTTGATATTGTTCAAATAAGCTTCTCTAAACAAATTGATACCAAATCTTTACAAAACTTATAAATCAAGAATGAAAGAAATACTCGGATTCCGTAACATAAGAAATCAACAACTGATTTAGATCTATATATGCAAACATGAGACTTGGTTGTCTTCCACTTTTTTTCTTGTCTTTGTATGTTCCATTAGTTCTTCTTTGTTCTTCCTTCACATCAAAATAATCTTAAAATTTGACCACTACATAGAGATGGAAGATGATCCCAATAACTTATTTAATAGAGAAGAAGGTTGGCACAAGAAAGTCTAGTAAATAAGAGAGAAACGGCTAGAGAGACAACGTAGATTCTTTTTCTCTCTCTATGCTACCGAATTTTTCAGATTCAATGTGGTAAACTATTAGGGTTGCTTCAATGTGTAGTTTAAATATCTTGGGAGAAACCTTAAATCTACTTTGGGCTTTATAGTGAAGTATAATCGACACTCAAAGTGATTGGCATCTATAGGCACCCGTCGGGTGAGCATATCGGGCACGGGTATGGGCGGGGTGGCGGGCAGAGCTTTTCACCCGAGCCCGCCCACGAAAAATCATCGGGCTGGGCGGGTAGTACCCATCTTTGGGCGCGGGCGTCCATGGACATTGTCGGGTGCGGGTAAACGTGACGGGTATCGGGCTTTCGGGTAGAATTCCCACCCCTACCCTTCACCATTATGGCATTAAAGAAAACCTAATCTTTCTTTTTCTCTCTCTAACAATCCATGGTGAGTAAAGGAAAACCATTTTTCTGTTTCTCCAACCCTCTTCTCCCTCTATCTTTACCTCTCTTTCCCTCTCTCCCTCTCTCTTTCTGTTTCTCTCCATTTTTCTCTCTCTCACCGTCTCTCTCTCTCTCTAACAAGATCCGGTGAATAAAGCCCGGTGAGGGAGGTCCGACGAGGTTAATCTCTCTATCTCAGTCCCTCTCTCTCGCCAATAGATCGACATAAACCCTTGCCGGATCAGGCGAGGGTTCCGGCTCTCTGTCTTGTTGGTGGTGCCCCTGTGGTTGGTGGTGGCGATGGTGGTCTGGTTGGTGGTTGGGAACAGAAACCGATGGCTTGAAGGCTATATTACTCAAACCAATCATAACTATGGCAAAAGCTATAGTTACAAAAAGTTTTATATGTACCGACTTTTTGTAACTATGTAAAGGCTATATTACTCAAACCAATCATAACTATGGCAAAAACCCACTCTCATATATTAGCAAAATTATCTACGTTTTTTAAGAAAAAATTGTCCACCTTATTTTAGTATCCATTTTGCATGCAACATTATAATACATTCTATATATGTATGACTCTCCTGCTCAGGAGCGGAACTATGTGTAGGGTTACCTAGTGTGACGAGCATATTCTTGGAGTAGTTTAGATCGTGACGTGTGCTACAATGGCATGCGTGAGTATATCGGTTGGAGGGCCAAAGACGAGGTCGAAGAGGGTCAAAAGCTTCCTTATGCCATGCACGGAAGGTGCCCGGTGCACGTAAGTCTGGAACAGTGACGAGAGTGTCGTAGGTCTAGTGGAAAGATTGATGTTTCCTTGTGGAAATAGGCAAAAGAGGAACTTTGCTACTATAGGAGGGGGTGGTCTCCCTTCCTCATATGAATCCTACATATGTCAAGACCTCGTGTCGCGTGTGGTAGTAAGGCGTGTCGCGTGCGGTATAGTCGAGATGCTAACTTGGGGTGAAGGTAGTGATTATTGAGGTGCCAGAGAGATGAGTTGTGTTGCAATACTTGTACCGTGATGCGCATGTCATGATCGATCACGAAAGCATAGGCGAAAGGTGACAATCGAGATGCCAATTCGTGGCGAAGCCGAAGAGGTAAGGTACCAGAATAGAGGAACAACATAGGTCAAAACGTTGAGGAAAATCAGTGGGGGAACCAACATTTTAGGCCAGAAGGCACATGATGGATAAATGGTGGAGAAGGGCATTATCATATTGCATTGAAGGATGTAAAAGATTGAGTTAATCCTGAGGATGCCTGTGGGACGAGACTGCATAGTGAAGTTCCTACCTGACTAGACGGGGTAGTTTTGCACTAAGGTGCTATGTCAATGAGATGAAAGTGTTGTGGTAGCAATGGAGTTAAGGAAGAAGATTGAAGGTTTACTCTGAAGTTTGTCGATTAGGACATTTGACAGAGCTAGTGAGGGGGCTGTCACGACCATATTCGTGGAGTAGTTTAAGTCGTGACTTGTGCTAGAAGGCACGTGCGAGCATACAGGCTGGAGGGCCAAAGGCGAGGTCGAAGAGGGCCAGAAGCTTCCTTCACTACAAAAATCAAGGATATTGCCGACGGAACGGGATGGAGGGCCAAAGACGAGGTCGAAGAGGGTCAGAAGCTTCCGTCACTACAAAAATCAAGGATATTGCCGACGGCGTCAAACCCTCGATATTTTGAAAAAACCGTCGGCAAAAGTTTTCCACGAAGGAGCAAAAAACCTCGGGGAAGGAGGCGTCAAGAGAACTGCTCGCGACGAATGTCCCGACGAAAAAAAAGCGTCGAGAAAGCTTCTGGCGACGATATTCTAGATGTCGGCAATAGATAATCTATTTCTCAAAAAACCTTTTCTTGGAATTTTCTTGACTTTTGTCGACGACATGGACTCCGTCGGCAATAGTTATAGAAATTTAAAAAAATATTTTTTTTTTCACATGTTGCTACAAAAGGTGATCCATAAATTACGACAACATAATGAACAATAACCTGCTATTATGACCATACATAAGTTTCAAAACAAAGTTCTAACTCATATAGTCTAGGACAGACCCTCCCCCCACACAACTTGACATACACATAGACTGATAATAGTGTTCCTACTTAGTAGATATACTTTAGTTCAGTTTCTTGGTAGTTCTTTTTTGTGTTTTATTAGTTTAGTACTATTGTTCTAATATGCAAAAAATCTGAAAGTTGGCATAATCTTCTTTATGAATGAATGTGTTTATTTGGCTCCAATCAAATGTGTTTAATGAATCTCTATTAATTTTCAGAGAAAAGCAATTAAGACTTTTTCTTGTGATATATACTTTCTACAAAAATTACTAAATTTTCTAGCTTTTTCTTGATTTGATATTGTTTGTGATTGTATACTGATTTCTTCAAAAATTCTACACATAATAGTTTGCAGAGTTTAGTACATGGATGTCAAAACTAAAAAAATATTGATATAAGAGACTATAAATCTACAATGATACAAAACTATCGACAATAATTCATTGAAGGGAATGCCTAAAGGCAAGAAATGAGACAAACTGACCAAGAAGATATTAAGAAAGTAATATGTTTTGGTGAGACATTTGTCGTTGATCATTTTCAGAGAGGATGCGATTCTGGATTTATGGTCCTCCGTGAAACCACTGTTATGTTCAAAGACAAAGAGAAGAATAAGATAAGAAGAAGAAAGACAAAGGTAAAAGTATTTATACGTATTTCATGTGACCAGTTGATGTTTCGGTTAACTGTTGCCACAATGTTGGTGACAATATTGAGGAAGTTGGTTTTTTTCTTTTTGACTAATTGATATGCGGTGGTTGTTGCTACCTCACATTTTTCTCCTAGAGCTTTCAATGACACAAAACTGTTTCTGTGAGGGATTGCCACAAAACTGTTTCTCTGCTGGATTGTTTCAAAGTGGTCATTTGACTTCTCCATAGGATGCTCTTTCAAAGTTGCAGTTTTGGGATCATAACGATAGAAATATGTTATTCCCTTGCGTAGTAAAAACTCTTTGGTTTTTGTCATAATTACTACTTGACAACCTAAACTTCTTTGCTCGTTTTCAAAACCGTAGTCGTCTTTATTCCAACTCCAAGATTGGTAATCCTTATTCTTCTTCAACGACCATATATGAAGAAATTCGTATACCTTGTGATGAACAAAACACAAGCCATCTTCAAACTCAAGAAGTGTCCAACGGGTAACGACCTTAACCAGGCTTAAACACGGAGGTGATGGTAAGATATTGAACACTTCTTCTGTCAAATCGAACGCCTTAATCTTAACTTGATCACCAAGGTCTATCCAATGAAGAGCACTATCTGCATAGACGCCGGGAAAAGAGAATATGTTGGGGATGTCTCCTATATTTCTCCATCCAGTTCCGCTACCAAGTGTATATACTGCAACGTTTCCTAACCAGCTGTCCTGTTTACGGTATAGGATTCGAACAATCTTATATTCGTTAGTTGGACGACTATAACCAAATCCAAACACCAACTTATCTTTTGATATTTGTGGTAGAAAAGTGTATTCTCCTGTAAAAGGATTACATATGTAAAGAGCATTCCTCTCTTTGTAAGGAGAAGGGTGTGTAAACCAGTTGGGATCACGAAAATGGGTATCTAATGAGAAACAAACTAAACCATTGCAAGAACCAACCAAAGTTATGGTAGGTAAACCATTAGACCAAGGAAATTGGACAATAGTTGGAACGAGAGTTTCGTAATGATAGTCACTATTAGTATTCATAGAAATTTTTGAATACCTAAGAGGGACAGTTTCTCTGTTCAACCAAAACGAAGAAAGCAAACCAACATTACCACTTACTATTTGACGTCTAATAATATTTAACCAGGTTTTGCATACCAATTTGCATTTGCAAATAGAAGCCTCGTCATCGTCTTTGTATACGCGAGATAATATTTCTGAAGTTAGATCTGTGGGTAGGCTTTCGATTGACGAACCACCACTATACTTCTTCCAGAACATCTTCATTGCCTCTATTCGGTTTCTTTGATTGCTTAATTCACTACCTCTTCCTCAATTGGTTATATACCCTATACCCCAAATAAATACTATTACAAGAGTCTCCAAAGTGGAAAGTATCTTCTGTGATCTTAAAATAGCTACTAATTCGTATGATTTGGATTTGGCAACTTCTTAGTGTTTCTAGTTTGAAATTAATATTACAATTTTTCTATTAGTTATTAATCTTTATATTACCAAATTTATTGGAATTGAAGACAATTTTGAATTGGGTCGATTCGTCAAACTAAAGAGATAGACGGGCTATCGCGTTCATCTCATCCCGTTCTTCAAGACTCAAATTCTATTCCGGGGCTCTTAAACTTTATTTGGGATGGATGAAGTATCTTCGCCTAAGGTTTTAGTGAAATTGGTGAAAGTTAATGATCCGTTAAGTTAGGGATTAAACGATAATCCGCATACGTTAGTTTGGGGACCGTTTTTCACTAAGTGAATGTCCAGGTATAACGGCTCAAATTACACACATACGAAATAATTGTAATTAGTTGTTAAGACTTAACGGATCGTCAAAGTGGGTGCCTATGTCCCGAATTTTTTATCTTTAAATTATTTTCAGGCACGAGTGGAAATCTAACAGCCTGCATTCTTCGGTTCTTCCTGTCTAAGAACGAAATAACAGCTGACAAGATTTTTTCGGATACATTGTGTTTGTTCACCAATCGTCACATTTATTCACCCCAACTGTGAACGAACGCGATGCTTGTTCGTAATCTCTTAGGCACTTTGTGTATGTATGTTAAATCTATTACATCCGTAACATGTAATCTATGTTCATTCATTTTGTTCTTGGCATGTCAATAGGATAACTCTAAAATCATGAAACCTTATGTAAAGGAAAAGTATGGTGAAAAAAATACAAACTACTGCACAAAAGTAAAAAAGTAAGAGTTACCTCTAAAATTCCAACTTATTTTGGATGAAATTTGTTAATCCTTTGTATTATGAAATTTGTTGGAATCTGAGTCGATTTCGGATCGGTTTGACAAGTCAAACTCAACAGATAGATGCACCATTACACTCAGTCTCTTTGCTCTCTTAAAATTTAGATCCAAGAATCAATCTACTTTTATTCCAGATGGAGGATTTCAAAGTTTTGGCGAAATGGGTACAAGTTAACCTTAGGTTCCGTCAAGTTTTAATGGTAGATTATGGATTCTCCGGATTGATCCCACCCCTAACCACCTAAGAAAAAGTAATGAACCAACAAACTGCTAACATCGACAAAACCATAATTCCATTCAAAGGCAATTAAAACATTTCATGGAAATAAAACAATAAAAATGAAAACCACAAGAACGGTTTACAACTTATATAAAAGGTTCCCTAGATGAATGGACCTAGGAGCCAGATACCAAAACCCTGACCCTTGCACTGTGAAATACAAGTAAAACCAAAACGCTTTGAATTCTGATTGAACAAATAACAATTTCAACATAAACACTATAAAGCCGAAAATGCTAAAAAAAGGAAGATTATGATATCATACGACCAGAATTCTGTCACCCAGCTCAGCCGAACTTGAAACCGCCTGATGGAACGTTAGGTTGATTACTTCCGAAATTGAACCCTTGTTGAGCAATTCCATCACCATCTTGAATATTTTGTTCTTCCTCTTCATCTTCAACCCAATATTTTTCCAAGATCTTCACAGCCTTCTCGTAGATCTCATTGTTGTCGTGGCTCTGCAAATTCTCTATTTTATCCAATCCTTCACATTCATCGATGAGCTGAGCGTAGAGATTTACCCCACCATTTTTCCCTGCTTCTTTATCAGCCTCGCCCACCTTAAGAATGTTCTCAAGTCCCTCGAGGCAAACCGTCACAATTCTAGGGTCAGGGCAGGCTAGAAGGTCACAAAGAGGTTTAATGCAGCCTTGACTCGCCAAAAACCTGGACAAAGAACGCTCAAGTTTATTAGTACAAAGCAAAGTAGCAATGCTGAGTGAAAAATTAGACTGTTTGCCATAGTTGATTCTCCTCTATCTCTCTCTCTCCCCCCTGAAAAAGGGGGTCAACTCCCATTTGATGTTGTTACTCCTTTTCAGTGGATATTCAGTGAGCTGTGTGCACATCTTGTATATATACTCACACATAATCGTGTGAGGACCACAAAATACTACTCTAATTTAGCAATTAGCACCTTTCGCGTATAATGTATTAATGGTTGATCAGAGAAGACCTAATGATTTTTTTAACAGCTAAAGGACCTAATATATGAAACAAAAGAATATCTGTTTGTGTGTGAACAGTTGTTTCCCTTACCATAGAGGCCTTCTCTTTTGCTACTATATTCGCATTTGAAGGTGAAGGCAGTCACTAAATACAATATAAGATCTATTGGACTAAGGAGAAGATTTTAAGATGGAGAGAAAAGAAAAGAAAAAATTTACTGGATTTGCTCGTGGGATCCACCAGAGGTAGCATTTGAGATGGCCCATGCCGCCTCCTTTTTTATGTCAAATTCTGCATGTTGGAGTAGATGAACTAGAGGAAGAACAATGTTTGCTTCAATAACTGCCTGTTTCAAGCAAATAGTGAAAATAGTTGTAATAAGTTATATGATTTCTACTATCACATAACAATTCTACCAAAGCCCGAAGCTATCCTATAAATCAGCTACTTAAATACATAAATACACACATTAAACACTAAATTTTGACGTATCAATTACCTTACTAGGCGAGGAGGTATTTGGGCTAACCATTGAAATTTTTGCAAAAAAGAAGAATCGGTAAATCACCTTTTGTGACATTGTGATTTTACATGGAAGATTTGAATGATTTTTGGTGAGGCTATCTTGATCCGATGGATAACTCTTAAACAAAGTGCTCTATTAATATCTTGTTATTCTTTCCCGTTCACATTGACCGGAGGAAGTTATGGAGAATTGAAGATTAATAACTCATGCAATTTTGTGGGGTATTTGAAAGGCAAGGAATCGAGCAACAGTCAAACGAGAAAGAGAAAATTTCGAAAATACAAAGCTTAACAGTCTCACTACTATCTACTTTTGAGCTAAACGAAAGGAATCTCAATTTGTCCTTTAAAGATTTCACACTTAATTGGGAGGCAATTTTGCCATGTTGTAGTTTTATTTACTTTTTGCATATAGTAACTTTTTGTGACAATTTTTTTCATCATTCAAAGAAATACATTGACATATTGATGCGTATAAATTAATAATCAGGAAATACGAAATATTAATGTCCCTTTTACCTGTATTTGTTCTTTATTCCCAGCTGTAATATTTGAGATCGTCCAACATGCTTCCTTCTTGATGCTTTTCTTGTGATTTTGTGTGAGAAGTTGATAAAGACATGGGAGCACTTGATTGTCAATTACAAACTGAAACAATGAGAAAACGACAAGGAATCAAAAGTGACATCTGATTTCGAACATGTGTAAAAAGTATACACTAAGATTAGATAAACATATATATATATATATATATATATATATATATATATATATATATATATGTTTCACACAAAGATACCTGAGTTTGGGTATCATCGCCTGTGACAATATTTCCGACTGTCCGGAGAGCGGGAATGAGAACTGTAGCTGATGGATGACTATAGGAAACAAATCTTAGTGATTAACAGTATCTAACTAATCGATAACTACCTAAATAGAGGGAGAAGAAGACAAAAGGAAGAAGAATATATTTTTTTACATGTGACTTAAACAAAAATATGCAACAGAATATACACAAAATATAGCATCTTACAGTAGAAGTTCAACAAGACGCGGACAAACACCGGACTCAATCACGGCTTGGATTTTATCGTTTGTGCCATCAGAGAGATAAGAGAGAGCCCAACAAGCATCTGTTAAGACTTCTTCATCCGTCGAGTGGATAAGGTGTTGAAGCGCAGGCAAAGCAGGTTTCACCTAACATAAATTAAAGACAATTTAGAGACATCTTAAACATCGATTACCAAACTAAAGACATTCAAAAGAATGCAGACCTGATCAAATGGAGCTGGTGGCTTCCCGCGACAAAAGTTTGACAAAGTCCATGTTGCATTCCTTAGCATGGACAATTTTGAGTGTTCATTTAACTGACTGAGCAGTGGGATGAGTGCACCTTCACTAAGAACAAGATCCCTACAATTCGGTGAATCACCAGCCACATTACCCAATGCCCACACAGCCTGTCATAGAAAGAAGAGGCGATAAAGAAAAAAATCAATAATTAATTGTGCAAATGAAGAAAGAAAAAGAAATAGCGTTGGAAGGGTATATAAAGAGTTACAAGAGTCTACAACATTACCTGTTCTCGAACATCATCACTTGAGGAGCTAAGAAGCTTAACAAACTTTGGGACAGCACCATGCTCAATAACGACCCGAGTGTGTTCTGATGTCCCAGAAGCAATATTGGTCAAGGCCCACGCAGCCTCAAACTGAATTCAAAACGCAAGTTTTAACCTCACAATTTTTCAAATAATATGCTTTCTTCTTGATGAATAACTAAAATCTATGAGTACATACTTGTAATTGAGGTTGATCATGCTTTTCAAGAAATTCGACAAACCTAGGCACGACACCAGCTTTGATTACTTCCTCAATTGGAGGGCTGCGCTCTGAAAACACAAGCGAACAAAATTTCAATTGTAGTATGCTGTTTGTAGAGGTCCTACTCAAAACACTAGCGCGACTTCCCTTTGTCCATGTGGGTGGGACTATGCTTACACACCCGACATGTCGCCTTCTTTTTGTTGGATGTGCAGAACCATTGGGCCTACACATAAGCTCGGCTCTTATATCATATTGAGTCCGTGGACTTAAAACCAATTGGCAAAGCCATAGGTACTATAGTGTTAGCGAGGGGACTTTGTTTTGTTCATCTAAGATTATCCTTACTTGGAATCTACAAACGGAAAATTGGGTGTTGAAAATAAGCATAAGTAAACATACCAATAGACAGAAGCTTTCTAAATTGAGTTGTCGATTCCAATTGCAAAATGGGGTTCTCAGACCAAACTCCTTGTACCATAACAGGAAGACTTTCCAACTATAAAGAACACCAACAAATAAACCAATAGTAAGTTGGTCATTTCACTAAAATCCTAATTGATCGTCTAGACATTTCTCATCTTGTCAAATTATGAATAAAAATAGATAAGAGTAACCAATTTTATCTGCAAATCTATAATATTACACCACCAAAATTAGTTTTTTCAACTAAAAGTAGAAAAATTTAAACCATTACGTTGATAATCAATAATTGATGTCAAACCCAAACTATTTTGTTGCTCTGTTTCCCTAATTCTTAATAGAAAACAAATCGATTCGACCCAAAGATCAGGATCTTATAAATGCACTATAAAATTGAGGAAATCAGGAAAAGGAATCAACAAGATAATAATAATTGGAATGATAGATTTGGAATAAGAGTTATAAGATAAGGATCACCTTTTTGTCGATCCCAGAAGAAGGATCAGATGATTGTTGAAGATGAATAAGACCTTCTCTCCTTTTCTTAAGAAGACTATCTTCTCTTTTGTTTTTCCTGATCTCAACAAGATTATCTTCTCTCCTACGTCTGGCTTCATCTGCATCTACTCCTGTTTTGTATGATTTTTTCCGAACCTCTGTTCTTGATGTTGGTCGAAGAGACATTCTTGCCTTGCCTTTGAGTTATTAGTTAGAGAGAGAGAAAGTGAATTAAGAGAGAGAGAGAGAGAGAAGGGGAAAGGGAAAAGAGGAAGATAGAGAGAAAGTGTTGTTGGTATGAGTTGGAAGGGAGAAACAAACTATTGATTAGATGAATTGTACAACAAGTAGGATTATACTTAAAATAAAATAACCCATGACCCACCTCTGCCTTGAATTGGTGATGCCCCATCTCTTCTTGCCCTGTTGGCGTTTATAGACTCAAAATACAATTATATCCTTATGTTACT
>BEHA01003003.1:100705-113642 GCA_002897215.1 Eschscholzia californica subsp. californica | reverse complement strand
GTTTTTTTTTTTTTTTTTTTTGTTGAAATATATCCTTATGTTACTTGAGGTGGAAATTTTATTTTTATTTTCTCAAATAACACGATTACATTACATTCATATGATGGAATATACTAAATGTCATTACTAAGAAAACAGGTTATGTTATGCCCAAAAGTGAGCTAAGCCCGCACGATGTCTAAAGTTAGATCTCTATTGCCCAATAAGTTTGTGTTCATGAATCGTGACAGATTTTTTGTAAAATATTTTAATTTGTCTGAACATACCGGAGAATCATGAGAAGTTTGAGATTTTTGAGACGAAGAAAATTGAGCTGGATCATAAATGTGCACGGAACTCGCCCACTCCTATCTATCTCAAAACTATGTTTGTGGAAATAAACATTGTTTTTGGTTTTCATATTTTTCTTGTTCAAAGTGTTACTGTGGTTGTCGGGCGATGTTCTTTTTGTTTGTAAAATAACTATCAAGCTTTAAAAAAATAAGATGATAAGTAAGAATGCAATCATGGAAATGTCAAGTGGATGCGATTCTGGATGTAGCCAAATTTTGCCACTTCTTATTCACCTTTATCCAGACTGTAGTTGTTCCCATTATTTGCAGTGAATATGGGTTCTCTATGGTGGAAGTAAGAGTGTAGTGATGGCTTATTAAACCAGATAGATTCCCACTAACAGATTAAGATTGTGGATGTGAAAACCAGTAAGTTGTTGCAAGTACACCATACCTAGTATATAATTGGTGGTGAGTTGGAAAAGGGAGGAAAAATAACAAACAGACAGTGGAAATGATATATCATTAGCACATTGTATACACCTCCCCTCTTTTAACATTTTGATATTCCAATTTCCACAGGTAGTTCTTGACCCTTTAAATGATTTTAGGGTTTGTTTGATTTGCATATGTAGGTGCCTAGAATTGTTTTTGGAGAGATCAAATAAGATTGCGTAGACTTCTAACAAAAAAACTGTATAGACTGTATCTATTTAGGGAAATGCTAAAATCACAAAAAAAAAAAAAAAAAAAGTTCACAAAAGTAATTACCCAGCTGATGTTGCGGTTGTGGTTTGAAAGTTTGACTAAATCTAGGCCGTTGAGAGGTGAATATCACAACCGCCACATCAGCCGGGTAACTTCTGTTGTCAAAATCTTTTGTGATTCTAGCACTTCTCATCTATTTATGTGGAAACCGTTGGCAATGGCGTGGCCGAGATTTTGGAGGGCCGGTGCAAAATTTTATCCGGAGTTCTTATGATGATGTGAGAACTAAAAAATTACGTGTGATATAATAGATGAATATCTAAATAAGTTATCTGAAAAATTTCTTATAAATTCTCATGAAAATATATGTTTATGCAAAAGACAAAGTACTAATGTCTCCAGTAATTACATAACTAACTCCATTAAAAATATTTAAACTATACTCGATGTCGTCGATGTAATTATATAAGTCTAAAAATACAAATTATAACAAATATTCACAAAAAATAATTACGATAAAGAAAATTTGGTGCAGTAAGTAGAAAACAAATGATGTTTTGCATGAGAAAAATTATCACAAAAAGATAGAATAATATATTTTTTTTTAGCAAGATACGGAAGGAAACCTATTACATATTGGAGGGAAATGGAAAGAGAAAGCAGACTAGAGGTAACAATTGGAAACTAAAGTGGCCTTGGGTATGGGGGCGTCTTTAGAAACTGGAACCCAAACCTTACAATGGCATGGGGTGCCTATAGAGACTAGAGGTAGAAATTAGAAATTAGAGGCTATAGTGGCCTTTAGTATATCTATTTATAAGAGTCATGAAATCATTATAGTGGGTTTTTTATCTTGTACGTGGCATGTAGAGGCTTGAATAGGGGTGGGAATCGGTCCGGGTCAGGCCGGCCGGGTTCATTTCATTCATAGGGTCGGGTCGGTCGAGCTTTGAAGCTCTCTGTCCATTCGGGTTTAATCGGCCGGGTTATTTAAGAAATCCTAGTGTCCAAAACTCGTCTAAGTCCGTCAAATTTTCGGGTTTCTCGGGTATCGGGCGGTCGAGTATCGGGTTTTCACCAAAATTTCAAAATATTTTGGTCGAAACGACCAAAATATTTCTATTTCAATGGTACCGAAATTTCTATCGAAACTAAAATTTAATTAAGTTTCTCTTAACAATGTTGTGTCAAGGGCACTCTGCATTTGGACAACAATATATGTATATATATATCTATATTATACACTTCAAATACTCTAAAAATATATCTATATATATGTTATGCATGCATACATAAATACATACAAGCAAGCATACATATAATGTGCATAGGTATTATAGAATAAATGGATGACATTATTAAGCGGGTTATGTTAGGTAAAGATTATCGGGCGGGATGCCGGGTAGCACTTCAAAACCCGTACCCGACCTGTTGATTTCATCGGGTCGGTCGGGCTAAACCCGCCTTCGGATTTCGAGGACCCGCGGACTCTAACGGTCTCAGATACTCGTTTCGGGTTTACGGACTTTTTTCACAGCCCTAGACTTGAACCAGTATGGAGGCGCCTATAGAGGTTAGAATTTAGTGAGACCTTCGCTGTGTAGGACAAGTTTCTAACTAACTGAAGTGCATACCACGTTGAAATGTAGATACACATATAATGTAGAAGTTGGCTCTTTAACACTATTCAAAACGGGGCCCCTAAGTAGAGGGGGGGCCGGTGCGACCGCACCGGCTGCACCCCCTCGCCCACACCCATGAATTGTGGAAGGGGCAGGGGTGAGTTAATAAGTGAATGAGAAATCTTACCTTTCGAGCTAGCTCTTGGGGGAGAGATGCCCAAAACCACCACACTAGTATTAGAACCCCCTCTTTCAACAAAAAAAAAAAAATAGTATTAGAACCCTTGTATAACAAGGGGAGAGTTTTGTAATGAAAAGTGATACACTACACAAGTATCTTTGTAAGAAGACAGTTAATAAACTGTGAGGTGGTACAAAAAGATGTAACTGGAGCCTGGAGGTGTAATTGGAAGGCAATGTAGCATCACTCGTGTATCTCTACTTCTTTTGTGTTCAAAGAAAAGAAGGTTTGTTTTTTTTGTTTGATTGCAATTTTGTGTTCTTAGGAATATCCATCAAATAACACAAAATTGTGAAAGAAAATATTGTTTCTACCTTACAAAAAAAAATTGTTTCTAAATACGGAATAACAATATACTTTCTTGCAATCAAACACATCTCTAAATTCCTTAACAAAAAAAAAAACACATCTCTAAATAAAAATACACAATATTCTATCCAATTTTAATCTATTAAATGTTTTTTGTGAATCTCTGCAATAAAGGAAAGAAACAAGCAGAACTGTAGAATACAAACCTAATTGGGGGGAGTTGTCCGATAGGAAATTTTATATACACTCATGAATTCTACTTGCCACACTCACATAACATTTGACTTGGTCAATTACTTGGACCAAGCCAATTTTCACTCACATTTATTACTAATCCAACCATTGTCTATCTCTGTTTCGGCGAACAAAAACCTTCCGAAGTGGAGGAGAGACTAATCCAACCACTATCTTTCTCTGTTTCGACAAACTAAGACCTTCAGGAGAGATAGAGAGAGAATACTGTTGGTGGTTGTGGTGACTGGTGGTGGTTGTGGTGATTGGAAGTGGTGGTGGTCGAAGGTAAAGTTACATATGGAAATTAGAGATTAAAAAGCGAACACTTTCTAAGCGCCCTTTCATGCGCACGAGAAGCTTCCTAAGCGCCTCATGGATTTGCCTATAAGGGTCACAGATTGGCTACGGCCGCCCACTTCATAATGCACTTCCAACTAGCGGCCGCATTGGGCTGTGTATACCCAATTGGGGGAGCCTAGAATTTCCTTATGCACGGTCTTATTTCTTATTAAGGAATGACCGAGCCACAAAATCCTGACTTTAGTCAATGGCGTGGTATTTATCAGGTCTTTGAGAACCCCCTATTTTTGGGGCTTTTCCTCCTTATTCTTGCAGAACTAAAGTAGGAGGATGAGGAAGGACAAGAAAAAAATACAAAATTTTAAGTCTAAAATTTGGAGGCAATGAAATGAAGCAGGAGTGTGGGAGAGGGGGTGCAACCGGTGCGGTCGCACAGGACCCCTCTCCATCTAAGGGCCCCATTTTAATAATCTCCAAGCTTTTCTGAGTATAGAAGGAAGAGCGTTGGAAAATAAGCAAGGAAATGTCTGTAGCTCAGATGGTTTGGAACATAATCACGCGCCTGCGAGGTCTCATATTCGAGTCCCCTCATATACACACACAGCTAAAATCATTTTTTTCAGATGTTTTTATAGGATATGATACTTAAGGGCACCAAACCCAATATATATAGCCCATATCTCTTTAACTATTCTAAAGGCATCTCCAATCTCTTTCTCTATTTGGTCTTTTATATTTTATTTAACTTTATCTCTATGAGTCTATGTTTCTCATTTCTTTTCACTCTCTACTATTGTCTTTATTTTTCTTTGTTTCTCTTTCTCTCTTTTTAAAATACAATAGGATTGTATGTCTTTTTTCAATAATTTCTTATGCATAAAGTATAGGCTTTACGTGTTGAATTGGGTTCTCCATGTCATACTTAATTCATATAATTGCATCTTTCAAATATTCATATTGTGTTGTTGGACTTATTTACTTACATCAAATAGAATTTAAATATTCTTAATAGTATTATGCAACACGTTAATACTTCTGCATAATGTATTTTAGTCATGATAACTTTGTCTTCAGTTAATTTTAGCTTTACTAATATATCGCATGTAAGTATTTTTCGGTTCTTACATCATATGAAGGGCCCCGGTTAAAAGTTCGCACCGAGCCTCCAAAATCTCAGCCACGGCACTGAAATGAAGAAAAAAGAAGAGATAAGAGATTACAATAATTTGTGTATGAAGGGAAAAATGAGATGATTCAAACTAGGTCGAGAAAAATGTGAGTTTACGAAGAGAAATTGTACCATCGAGACTCCAAATGCTTCCTCCTTTTAAAAATATGTCCATTTGGTCCAAAAATTGTTTTAACCTGATATCCTTAAAAAGATAGAGAGTACCTGAAACCTTCGATAGAGGACCCTTTTGTCTCAAATGAAGAGAATTCTTGCCCAGAGAATGTTTTTCTTCGCCAAAGAGAGGAGAAAGAGGAAGTAAGTAGAGATGTAGGTGGTGGTTAGATGAAAAAACAAAAAAAAAAAAATCAAAATAGTTGGAATAATTACAGGCGATGTCACTACGTCAGCGACCATTACAAGAGCAAAAGAAGAAAGATGGCGAGGGACATCCAAAGCTTTTCTTTGGATGCCCTATAGACTTTAAGGAACCCAAAACCCCCACCTATATATTACTCTAGTTTTTACCAAAGGTCCATTTATTATGTGGGAAAATAAGTCTGAGAGTCGTTTACGCCGCAAAATCGACTTTGCACTCTTTGGTTAGACCAAAAAAAGTTTGAAAATCGACTTCTCGTACTAAAAGAGGACCGGAAAAAACTTTAAACGTTTTACCATAAAAGAGCTGGTAAAACTGATTTCTCATTTCCTAGAAAAATGTTCTCACTCCTTCATTCTTTCGTTACTCCCTCTCTCTCTCTCTCTCTGTAAATACAGCAGTTGCATCGCTCTTTAGCCCAAGAAATCGTCTCTCCTTCATTCTCTTGTAACTCTCTCTCTCTAAACCCAACATTTGCATCTCTCTTTAGTCAGAGAAATAGTCGATTATAGATATGAATAAAATCTATAAAATCTTTGGCATTATCCTTTTACAACTTCAAATTGAAAGTGAAGATCTTCTTTTAAGTTGTTTAATTCAAGTTCCTTGTGAGGTTTCTTCATCTCGAGTTTCAATTATGGCATAAGTTTAAATTAGTGATTTCAAATTTTGAAGAAATGAAAGAAATTTGTCACATTCACTAAATTCTATTATTATCTTTTTATTCGGGGCCGACTTTGACTTTTTTTTTTTTGAACTATATAAATATTCAAATGTTTATACTTCTAGTATAATAATGGCTAGAACTCAAATTCTTAATTGATTTTGGGAGCCATTTTGGTGAATCAAAATTTTTTTCTACTACACAAAATTTTAATTAATTTTGGTTGTTGCGTTGGAGGATTTTTTTTTCTAGTTATACAAACTTTTAGGTGAAAAAAAAATTATTTTCCCATGCAAACTCCCACCGCCACTTTTGATCTTCACACCCGCAAGGGTCACCAACATAATTCCGTCACCGACAACCCTTTTGAAAAAATTAGATTTTCTTCTTCATTGTCTCCTTCCACCACCACAATCTTTTCTCTCTTCCTTTCTCTATCTCGTTCGACGAAGGGGAAGGTCTTATTTGTCAGAACGGCAATATGATTTAGAATCCCTCCAGACCAGATGTCCTCCCGTTCAAACCAAATCGGTTGGTTGTTTGAGGGAAATCCCTCAAACTAGATCAACATCCTGACAAAATGATCTTCTTTTTCGCCAGAACAAATAGAGGGAGAAAGAGGGGAGGGTGAAGGAAGACGGGAGAGACAAGATGATAGAGAGGGAGAGAGAGGGGGAAGGAAAAATGGTGGTGGTCAGAGGTGGTCGTGGGTGTCTATGGAAGGAGTAGAGGAAAGATAAGATGATCTGAACTTTTAAAAGGTCATCGACGATGGAAGTCCACCTCCAATCCTTTTGGGCGAGAACAAAAGAAGTGAGTTTCATAGAAACAAAAAAATTTCCACTAAAAAATCTTAAGATCTCTAGAAATTTATATTACCCAAAAACGTCGACCTTGATTGTTAAGGATAACCGCGTTGTCAAACAAAATAGATTAAAGTTCTGAGTTTTATGGTTAAATTTTTTGAGAATTTTTTTTTTCGCCTATGGCAAAGAAAATAATTAACGATTATAGAAATCTCAATTATCATAGTGTATAACAACGTATACGTGTTTGTAAATAGAGAAAAAGATTATTCAACCAAAAAAAAAAAATAGAGAAAAAGATGAATAGTACGGAGAGTGAGTGGGAATGGTAGAAATAAACACTTAAAATGGGCCCCAGTATTTACTCTAAAGACAAGGGAACTGGAGGATGAAGGGAGAGGCCCAACGAGTCGGTTTAAGTGGCCCAATTTTTCCTGTCTTATGTGGGCGCCACCTGACTACCTCTATCAAATTCATCCCACCAGAGGCCCCTAAAATTGGTGGCCTAAAGCAAGGCTTTGCTTGCTTTGGTCCAGGGTCGGACTTATCCAAATCGCTTAAGAATAGATTAAATGACAACTGATCTAAACTAGTTGTAAATTAGCAATAACTTGTTCAGTTTTAGTACACGATCTAAGTTAAGTACTTATCTTGATTCTTGATCTTTAATCATCAAATTTGCCCGGAGATTTTTCATTTAAGTTGCCTTTGATGACGATGTTAATGATTCTTGGTAGTTGCGAACTAGTTGTAGTTTGACAATTCATAGTTCACTAACTAGTTAATCTTGCTTTTTTGCATTTCTCTACGAAAACCATCAATTAGTTTAAGAAGACGAAGCCCTTATGATGACTAGAACGAGAGAATCGGACTGGATTTGAAATGGACTTGGGATTTTATGATGAACAAAGGGTTAGTGTTGGATTTTGTAAAGGCACTCCTCCGGCAAGGATTTTTATAGGCGCCTTTTCCTCCACCACTTCACAAATAGACAGTTGAAATTTGAGTTTCACATGTGAAATGCTGAAATTACAGATTGTTTTTTCAGTCAGAAAAACTGGTATCCAGACAATTTCCCACGTAACAAACAGAACCCCTATTCAACCGTTAGATTTAATCTTAACCAAATTCAAATAGTCCCAAGATCATCCACCCACCCCTATGACTTATTTTTTTAGTCAATCCACCATTCCACCACAATGACTTAAAACTTAAAAGGAAGATCTATACTGAGTATTTTCTATTACATGTTGGGCGGGAGTACATAATTTTTAACTCGAAACAAATCTTTTCCAAGATTCACAAAATTCTAACAGAAAAAAGTATCCGATGTTACACAGGGACACAGGAAATGATGCATCGAGACCCACAAACAAAATTAAATTTGAGTATACATTCTCAACTGTCGGATCTATCTGTTGGTGGGCCATTAGAAGAAGAAATCAAGAACGTCAGTTGACATTTTAGTCATTTTTAAAAAGCACGACTGTTTGGTCACTATACACAATCTTCATAAACAAATATCCCCAAATTTTCTCAGACAAGAAGAATTCGATCTAGAGAGAGAGAAAAAAGAGCGAAATTCTAGAGAGAGAGAGAGAGAGATAGAAAGATGGGGAGGATATGGACGTCTTCAGTTTTCAGGTGGCCGGGATTTGGATTTGAGTTCTCGTATTTAAGGTCATGGTGGACAGTTTCAGATTACCTAAGATTACCTGAATCTTACTTATCGATCGTTGATAACGTGATTTGGAGTTTCGTTACTGCTTTTGAATCATTAGCTTTAGTTACTATGCTTTGTTTCTTCTTCCTCTTTTGTGGTTGTACTTTCTAAAATTCCAACAGGAATCTGATGATACAGGCAAGCAAACTTCAAAGAATCGTTTGAATCAGTCCGGCGTCTGAATATCAGTATGTATTATGCAAATTAGGGTTTTGATTTTCATTTTCCCTTAAGTTTTGATTTGTTGTTGTATGTATTGAGATTCACAAAAATTCTAGGGTTTTATTTCATTTATATCTTTTATGTTGTTTCACTTAGATCTTGATGAACAAAGTTCTTTCTAGTTGTGATTGGGTGAACTTTTTTAACACTCGGAATATGCTGGTAAATGCTCTCCCAAAATTCAGGGGCTCCCAAAATTGGGAGCCCGAGCCCCACGTTGGAGTTGCTCTAAGAAAGGAAATGAGGGTAGATGTGACTTGTTAAATGTACTAGTACTTCTTTCAACAAAAAAAAAAAAATGTACTAGTACTTTTTTTTTTTTTGTTGAAAGGGTTAAATGTACTAGTACTAGTAATATAATCTCGGAATGGTTATCTTTATCGAAAAAAAAAAAATCTCCCAATGGTCTTCGATAAGGGGAATTTCTTCCTTCATCGTGCAGCTAGCATTGTCTATTTGTTTATTTATTTATTAACAATTCTGTGATTATCCCACGAGAATAACATTTGTTAGTATTTAAGTTGGGTAGCTCAAAAAGGGTGTTCAAGTGAAGGAGTTTATAAGTTCAACAAAAAAAAAGTGAAGGAGTTTATGTTTTGATTGTCCCTGCTATATCAATCTCAATTCTCAATTTGTTTTATTTTTTTTTTTTGTTGAACTTCAATTCTCAATTTGTTAAGAAAAATATCTTTGGGACAGGGGGTTGTAAATTGATGGGTTATTTCTCAAATAGCCCCCAACTTTGTGACCAGCTTCCTGCCTAGCCCCTTATTTTAACAAAAATACTCATATGACTTTTTTCAGTTACCGTTAACTCTCCGTTAACTAGTCATCATTTCTCTCTCCTCCATCTCATTACCTCTCTCTGCTACCTCACCTTCCCGCTACCTAATCATCTTCAAGAACCAGATCTAGAGAGAGGAAAAAAACACTTTTTTAGAGAGAGAGAGAGAGAGAAAGGAGAGAGGGAAAAATGTTTTTTTTTTTTTCAAAGTTTGAAGGTCGTCGGCCGAAAAATTGGTCGGTCGGCGACCTTCGCCGGTGAAGATGATTAGGTGGCGAGAAGGTGAGGTGGCAGAGAGAGATAATGAGATGGAGGAGAGAAAAATGATCACTAGTTAACGGAGAGTTAACAGTAACTGAAAAGGGGGCCATATAGGTATTTTTGTTAAAGTAGGGGGCTAGGCAGGAAGCTGGTCACATAGTTGGAGACCATTTGAGAAATAACCCTAAATTGATTGACAAGTAACCTATTCATCTTTAAGAAATGTCTTCTATTACAGAAAACTTGGACAAATGCCCACCTATTGCTTGCCTGCCTATTTTGGATGTTCACAAACCCCATTATTTCAAAATGATTTTTTATATTTAGAGGTAGAATTTCTTGTAGAAAAAAAAAGAGTTCTAAATGGACCACTTCACTTTTTTTTTTAATAGAAACAACCCACACTACGAAGGACACGAAGAAATACCTAAGAGTTAGTTACACATACAACTATGGTCGTCCTAAAACTGTACAAATAAGAATAAGATAAATACAAAATGCAGAGCTTCGAACATAAACCAGAAATTAGGTGATCATTCTTATATGAAAATGGACCACTTCTTTATTTGTTTTTCTGCAAACCACATGTTAACAATCCTTTATGTGGATTCAATTAGGCAAGTTCACAGCTAGTGAGGTATATTTTATAGCTTTTGGTACCCTCCAATATGTTGGAGGCCTGGTCCTCTATTCCCAACTGTAGTTTTTTTCTGTTCGACAACCGATGACCCATAATGGCATGAGAAGGCAAAACACTCACATGACGTCAGCATAACATCAACAATTTTGCTTTCTTGATCTATTCGGGCTACTTATTGTCGGGCCAAACAGTGTTATATTTTTTGGAAAATTCCATTGAACACCTTCAATTGGGCGATAGGGCATCCCAAGCACAATTTATCTGGTTCATAGGCACCTCCAGCACTTTTGACTTGTACTCATGGAAGCACCCTAGGTCCCTAGTGAAGTTGGAGTGTAGTTCAGTGGATTGGAGAACAGGCTACACAATCAAATTTTCAAAATCAGATGGGCTACCTTGAGTGCTTATAAGTTTCCCAATGCAGATTTTTTTTTTCCTCCTTTTATGATGATTTTTTAGATAGATTGTTCCTTTCCCTTTGAATAAAACTATACGAACTTCCTTTCTAACTTCTTAGTTCAAACCATTGCATTGTAGATCTGAAATTTTAAGTGAATGAATGGTTGCATTTTCACAAAATGTCAACGTCGAATGGTTTAAGTAACTACAAACAAACATGTAACCTAGTTATCCATAATTTGGGATTGAGGCGGTTTAGCAAGAAGCATACAAATTCTAAAATGAAGTCTTTGGAATTTTGAAGTAGAGGAGATGCAATCAAACAAGGAGTGTTGTGATTGTGTAAAGGTTAGAACATAAAATGATAACAGACACAAATATAACTTATTTTCATACTTATGGTACAACCTTAATGGGAATCTCAAAGCTAATAGACTAATTGGACAAATCAATCAATCAAGCATAATTGGAGCAATAAATTCATCAATTTCCATAAACTCACAAACATGTAAGGCCAGAGTTTTCTCCATGTATCTAATTTTGGATAGACATAGTTATTTAAGGATGGGTGGGAGTTAAAACTCAATTTGTTTTTTACACTTGGTTCACACTAGATCTCATAGACATAATGTAATGGATCAACTTTTGCAAAAATAATCACCTTGATATATGCGGGATAAAATGTCAACAATTCTTGGTTGGATTGGTTACTAAGTTGGTTTCCACCCTCTAGATCTCAAGTTCTAGACACGAGTACTATATTACTTTTCCAACAGAAAGATATACAGGATTATATATATATATATATATATATATATATATATATATATATATATATATATATATATATATATATATATATGTATGTATATATAGGTACACACTGCATATCTAGCTCGAAATGAATTGAAGTTGGCAAATATAGTATTGCAAGAACCTGCCCCAGCTACTTTACACCCCAAGACCCAAGTTGCAGTTTGGTAGGCTTTGTTTGGGCTTTGGGAAGAGTTGGGCCAGTCAAAATCCTCATCTTTTCAACCTATTACCTTATTGAGCAAGATGAAATTCACTAACCAAAGGTCTTCCCTTTCAATTTCTCACTTGAGTAAAGCAATTTTCTTTTGAGAATTTTTAAGTTTTCTACAAAAATGACAAACAACTTTGACAACATTTATAACCAAGGTTGAGATTGGGAGTCCAATGAAGTATTTGTAATCAATTTGTTTCTAATCATCTAGAATGCTCATTGTGGACGTTGTCAATAACGTTTTAATGTCTTCTAGGAAAAGTAGTCTTGTTGTCCTTATACCTTTCATATGAACGATAGTGTACATATGTATACTAGTGGTAATTTGATAATGAACTTCTTTTGAATTGAGTTTATCTAATTGGGCAGTCGACACATAGTACGTAGCGGTTTAATTGTTGCGGGCTCCTTCATACTACACGTAATGTACTTCTTCAACCTCCTTCTAATCCAAATTCATTCACTATAACTTTAACACTTCTCTACGACGGTCGAAGCTCTCCTTATATGTCAAATAGTATGAGTTTGTAGAAGGTAACATTTTTTATTCAATAAGAGAAGATAACAAACACAAAGCTTGCCTTCAAGGCCGTTAGCTAGGTTAATATATTTTTCTTTTACATCTATAATATTATTCAACTTCTTAGTCAAATGTTAACTTATAAGAAACACCTTTGACATAAACAATGTGTTATTCTTCACGTTATATATACAGACTCTCTACATCTCGTTATCCCTAAGAGCCATGAAATAGTTGAGGAATCATCCGATGTATATTAGGTGGAATCAATTTTTTTACTTTTTCTTATTTATAGTATTATTGGTTATAGAGTGTTTACAATTTTCATGTATAATTCTTGTTCAACAGCAAAATGAATAGGTAAAATTTCGAAATTCTATTTGTATGTATTATGTGTCAAATACAAACTTCTTTATCATTGTGCAAATGATAATCTAATATGAAAAGCATGAATGTTTACATACCTCTGACTAAAGCAAAAGTAATTCTAATTTCAAGTACATATTTTTTTTTATACAAAATTACCACGCAGACATGATGTGACCAGAAATTTGTGAAATAATGTAGTTTAAGGAGTATTAATGATGAGTAGATCATATAGATGAAATGTGGTTAGACCACATAAATTCACATGTCAAGTGTCTTGTTTGCTTTCATT
>BEHA01003003.1:83385-94917 GCA_002897215.1 Eschscholzia californica subsp. californica | reverse complement strand
GTTTTATCATTTATGAAAATTTTAGTTTCATTTGTTTGTTTATTTTTATTCAAGCACACTAAATAAAATCTATTTCTCTTAATTTACTTTCTTCTTGTATGAATTGTGAGGTACTTCTTTAATGGTGTAGGCATGGATGCACATGTATATGTCTCAACACTGTACATATTTATGACACTGCAGAACTCAGAGATAAATTACTAACAGGAAGTAATTAGGATTTTTAGGGGGAGAAAAAATAAAGTAAAAACAATGTATGAAAAAAAACTAAATTCAATAACAAAAATGCATGCTTATGAGTATTGATCTTTTTGGCATCTTCATTTATTTGTAGGTGTTTGGTGCATGTATTTAAGTACTAAATATTTTCACCAATTTGCAGGAGAGGGACCCTGCATAAAAATAGTTAAAATGTGGTATAAATGTTCACTGTCCTTCTGCTAGATTGTGATCAGAGGTGTAAAAATTTGTTTTCATTAATGTGAAGAAATTTACATGTCGGAAATCACAACAAATGTACAAAACAAGGCAAAAAATAAAGGACAGAGAAAGTTAGATATCATATAAGCATTTTTTTGGTTAGTAAATGCCTAATTGACTTGGTGTCCAAAAAATAAATTCTAGATGTACCTAACTACTCTCTATTTCCCAAGGATTTAGGAAACTAAGTGGTCCAAATTTGTCGTAAGCAAACCGATAATTGCACCAACATTTAGCTATAACACAGTGTCACAGTTGATGGAGGTTATTGTAATCAAACAGTTTTACACTATGATTTCAAGATCAGGGCCTTCATGTGTGGAAATGCATCTGAGTTTCTGACCCCAGACAAAGAGGGCAACTGCTTAGGAGATAACCAACAAAAGGGAACAAAGTCTAAACCAGACCAGAAATTTAAGATTGATCGTCTCATCGTCCATAAGATTCCTTCCTCTATTTCAATAAAAGATGTTTAATCTTACCCCCTCTCGAAAAGTCTGTCTTTTTATGATTTCATGTCTGTGATTGTTGAAGCTAAATCTAATTCTAGTATACCCAAGTAACAGTTCAAAAATCAACCTAGGAGATAAATAAGTAAAAGTTAAAATGTATCATCCTATTAGATAGTCAGAAGAGTAGCTATGGGCATAGACATTCTTAGCCGTTATTGGTTGTTATTTGATTCACTTAATGATGTTCTCGTGTTATTCTCAAAAAAAAATGATGTTCTCGTGTTAATATTCCATCACTTGCTATTCAGCTGTTGTTAGGTAATCAAGGGGGTTCACATGTACAAGATAAACTAAGAAGACACCAATTGAAACTGTGAACTGCAAAAATGAATCTAAAATATCATAGTTTTCTCGAACAAATTTGATTCTCGAAATATACCCACAAGTTGGTATGTGTAGGGGTATAACCGTATGAATTTAACACTCTAGATAGACCAACAGTTTGTAATCTGGAGAACTTGTGCAAAATAAGTCTAGGCTTTAACTGAGAGGTTCTATAGTTTAATATAGAAAGGGTATTGACTCCTGGAAATAATTATTATTCAGGCTCATGTTGTCACTGCTATACATAGATGAGTGGAGCAGCTGAAGATAGTTGGAAAAAAAAAATGAAGGGTCTGCTATGTAACCAGTAAATACTCAAATCAATTAACAACATTGTACAAGGGAAATCTTCCCAGTGGGTTCGTTATACATGGGGCGTACCAGAAAAGAAAAAAAATTTATGTCACATTCTTATATACAGAAAGAGGAAGTGTCTAAATGAGCAGTTACCGGGGCAGGCAGCTGAACCGGGTGCCTTCCTCGAGCAGATGAACTATAAAACTTTGAGACAGCTGAACCTGGTGCCTTCTTCCTTAAGTAGATGAATTATAAAACTGAACGGAAATTAATCTTCTAGTAGTTGCAATTTCTGACTCAACAGGCCCCTCCAAGGTTGTACGCGAACGCCCTCCAGCAAACATACCTGTACGGGAAATCTCAAGATCACGTCTTTGTACATATTTGACCTCCGACAGGAAAACACTGGCTACACTATAAAGGGGTTGTTACCAATAAACTCTGTTATTTGAAATGTTTAATACCAAATAACAACATATTATGTATGTTTTGAATCCTATAAATAATGAGGTCTTAACTCACAATGGTCGGAAATAATAAAAGAGCGAGCTATTATAATAAAGTAAGCTTTTCATATGCCCAAAATGATTCACAAAATATGTGGATAAATTCATTACCCTTTGGTAATTGGCCCAATAGAATTGGATACGTAATAATAAATCCAAAGTCATTCCCTATGTCCTTCAAACAATGAAGTCTAACTCGTTATTATCTATAACTGAGTTCGAGCGTGCACGGAAGAGCATGTCATGTCTATTCACATTTAACTATTTGAGGCTGAACTTATGGACCTTGAGGAAACAATAAATAGCTATGCATATTCAAATAAGGAAAGTAATACATATGCGATGGATGAGAAAATTACCATGAAAGATTATCACAAGGCAGAAGAAAATGGTAAACATCATAGCCAACAGGTTAGTGTTAGTTGAACCTGCCTTAGCTGCTTTCATCTTCTTCATTGTTTTCATTCGCTCAATCCTTGCACGCTTCAACATAGCTAACTCGGAAATCTCTTTTACCATCTTCCTATCGGCAGCATCCAGAGATGGACCTCTAGGAGGTCGAGGAGGCTTTTTGGATATTGTTTTCTTTCTTTTTTCCTTGATTTTCTTCTTCTCTAAATTCCCCATTGTTTGTTCTTCCCCTTCAGATGATTTCCTCTCTGGAAGTAGCAGTTCATTCTCAGAAGAACTTGAAATAGGATCAGATGAACTTAGACCACCGTCAGTTCTGTTTGGTCTATCGGTCCTCGCAAACCCATTCCAAACCCTACCCAACAAATTCTTAGATTGTGTAATGCTTGGGAGAGGGTCTGTTCTTCTATCTTCTTCACTGGTTGTCCCACCACTTTCAAGATCAATTTCATAATCTCTTTCTCTCAGAACCATATTGTCCATCAAAATCTAAGCTTATATCTTTTACCTTTTAAATAACCTAAGTTTAAAACTTGACAAATCCAAACTCTCAAAATCAAGAATTGACCACCAAATCTCACATTTAATGCGATTCAAGCCATCACAATCTAAAAGAACCCCCTTTCACATCCAAGAGATCAAAAATTGATGGTTACTACTCAATTAATTGATATATTCGGCTTATTCCAAAGGGGAAAAACAGTCACCTTCTGATTAATAACTACAAAATGTCACCTAGGGTTTCTACACTCTGATAAGCTTTCTCCTTACCTAAATTATAGATAGATAGATAGATAGAATTACTCCTCAATTCTCACTTTTGAACAATAAATCCCTAACCTGGAAATTGAAACAAAGATAAATAGCATTAAGCTCAAAGAAAGCTGAAAACGAGAAAAAAAAAAAGAACTTGAAACCCTAGAAAACGAAAATCACGTTAATAGGAAACGACGACATGTAGCTCCAGAATCACAAGAATTTAGAGAAAGAGAAATTAATGCAACTAATTAAAGAATCGAAAAGGAAAGAAGTTTAAATGTGGAGGAGAAGAAGCCCAAAGATCTGAGCAACGGAAGAAACCAAACCTTAAAAAGTAGAAAAATAAAGAACCAGAATGAGATAGAGAGATGAGATAAAAGGAGAAACAAGGGATCCAAGATCCAATTTGGAAATAGAATAATAGAGAGAATCCAAAATCCACCTACCTGTCAAGTGCATTCCTCGTCAAAGGAAAAAAAAAGAAAGATGGATAAGAGCTCAAAATTTTAGAGAGAGAAAGACAGATTAAAGAAAACGAGGTCCCCAGGAGAAAACTTCAAATTTTCAAAGCTCTCTCTTTTACCTCAACATGGAGAGAGAGAGAGAGAGAGAGACAGGTGCAAGGGGCAAACCGGGGGCCGCTTTCCGGTTTTCTGTGAACTACTCTACCTTATTCATCTTTCTCTATAAGGTGGGATTTGTACACCCAAATCGTCCACCCAAATCGTCCACCCAGCAACTTAGCTATTCTTTGACTTTAATAAACCACAATGTAACTATTTTTTTTTTTTTTTTTTAGAGAAATCGACTACAATCTAGGTTAGTCGTTAAGTAAACCAATAATGAAAAAAAAATCTAAAATCCAACAACATGAAGATGTGATAAGCACGATAATCACCTAAATTAAACTAATAATGCAACTATTATAACACAGTTGTTATGTTATGCCCGCACGGACGGGCAAGCTAGATCTTGTCTGGTCACGTCACTCGGACGGGAGACGGGTCAGACATAGTCTCATTTTTCATTATAGAAGCCCTCTATATTTTAAGTACTTTCCCCTCTAATGTCGATCTCATGTTTCAGAACGAAATGTGTTCCATCTCAAAGTAACCATTCCTCTTATTACGTTTGATCTGAATTTGAGGGTCGAAATGATTTAACTCACAAAATCAAATCAACATGCCTATAAATGAACAAACTAATTTGAAATTTTGATTGACATAGGTCGGGTCGAACTATTTTTGGTTCTCAAATTTAATTCTAACTCCATAAACAATTCTAACTATCAAAGTTGGAATAGGTCAGAGAAAAATTAAATTTTTTTTTAACCAAAATAAGGGCTTGGGAGGTGCTAATAGGGTGGGTGGTCCGAATGAATTGACCAGAGTGGAAGGGACTGAGACTATGCTAGTAATATAAATGAGGGGTGCCAATAAACTCCCTTAAGATAAATCATGATGGAAATTAAAAGACTTTAATTTCTGAATGATAAAGGAACATTAGTTTTGCACAGACAAAGAAGAATGAAGAAGATATTAAACTGAAGGGTTATTTCCCAAATGACCCCCAACTTTGTGACCAGCTTCCTGCCTGGCCCCCTACTTTAGCAATAATTTCCATATGGTCCCATTTTCCGTTATCTTTAACGGTCCGTTACTCTCTCTCCTCCATCTCATTTTCTCTCTCTACCAAGTTACCTATCACGCCACATCATCATCTTCTCCGGCATAAGTCGCCCACCGGCCAAATTTCCGGCCGGCGACCTTCAACTTTTTTTTTCTCTCTCTCTCTAAAATAATAATAAAAAATTTATTTCCTCTCACATCTCTCTCTAAACTCCGGCGAAGGGAGGTCTGTTCGTGATGAACAGACCTCCAGCGAAGGGAAACCCCCTTCGCCGGAGTTTAGAGAGATGTGAGAGGAAATAAAAAAAATAAAAAAATTTAGAGAGAGAGAATAAAAAAAATTGAAAGTCGCCGGCCGGCGACCTATGCCGGAGAAGATGATGATGTGGCGTGATAGGTGACTTGGCAGAGAGAGAAAATGAGATGGAGGAGAGAGAGTAACGGGCCGTTAAAGATAATGGAAAAAGGGGGCCATATGAGAATTATTGCTAAAGTAGGGGGCCAGGCAGGAAGCTGGTCACAAAGTTAAGGGTCATTTGGGAAATAATCCTAAACTGAATTTGATGGTTACTCTTAACTTAATTTGATAGAAAATAAACTACAAAGATTTATCTATTTATAAACTAAAATTTAACCCACTAACTACTAGCATGATCCCACTAACACCACTCTTACCACTAAATTGACTCACTAATTTCTTAAATACTAACATCAGCCAAACTAGAATTTGAGTTTAAAATTTTAACATCCTGCCTTAAACTCAAACGGTATAATCCCCATTATGATCTGCAACTTGACAAAGGGATGGACCTTCAACGACTAATAAAAGTATTAGCCATTTCTTCTTCAACTTAAAACCTCCATATCAATCTGGTTTTTCGTTGTACTCTTTCACAACTAATTTGTCTTTGAAAATGTCTCGTGACCATCTGGTTTATATTTGGTTTTGAGAATTTCGCCTCAATTAACTTCTTTCCTACAAGAAGAGAAATTAATTTTCGAGTACCATTTTTTTCAATAAAATGAATTTAATCGTCTATGCCTAAAATCTACTCCGCATTTTTTCTGCTTCTCCAAAAGTGATAGGATAAGTGGGATCACATTCTCCAAATCATGGTTGAAATCCACCCCACATTTGATTCCTTCTTGGAAGAGTTGCCCCAAACTCAATAAATTCCAATCCAATCTCGGAACTTAATACACATTAGATGTATAATCATATGACTTGTTATTCAAACATATAACAATATTACCTTTATCCATAATTGACAATTTAGATTTGTTTCTAAATTTCACATCTCCATTTTCTGATTCATCTAACTGGTAAGATTGTTCTTTCTTACCACACATATGATTACTGCAACCTGTATCAAAGTACCATGTGTCTGAATCACCACGATAATTGGTTACAACATACTCCCTCCGTCCCAAAATGAATGACCTATGTTGAAACCCAACTTTTTAAGGGAACATCATTAATTAGAGTTTGACTTTCAAAAATAACATGATTTTTTCAATTCTACCCTCGTTAACTTTTCTAGAACACAATGGAAAAGTTTAACTTACTTTTAAATAAAGTTGTCATTAAATTTAAAGTAATGAGTATTGTTGAAAAAAGGAAAAAGTTTTTTTTTTTCTTAGAAATATGACACTAAAATGGGACAACCTAAAAAAGAAATGGGTTATTTTCCTAATGGCCCCCAACTTTGTGACCAACTTCCCGCCTGGCCTCCTACTTTACGAAAAATACCCATATGGCCCCCTTCCGTTATAACACCGTCACTCTCTCTCGTCCATCATGTTTTCTCTCTCTGCCAAGTCACGCCACATCATCTTTTACGCCACCTCATCATCTTCTCAGGCATGGGTCGCCGGCCGGCGACCTTCAATTTTTTTTCTCTTTCTCTAAAAAAAAAAAAAAATCTTCTTTTTTATTCTCTCCTCTCTTTCTCTAAACTCCGGCGAAGGGGTTTCCCTTCGCCGGAGTTCGATCTGTTCAAGAACAGATCGAGTCTGTTCAAGAACAGACTCGAACTCCGGCGAAGGGTTTCCCTTTGCCGGAGTTTAGAGAGAGAGAAAGGTGACAATAAAAAAATAAATTTTTTTTTTTAGAGAGAGAGAAAAAAAAATTTGAAGGTCGCCAACCGGAAATTTGGTCGGCCGGCGACCCATGCCGGAGAAGATGATGAGGTGGCGTAAAAGATGATGTGGCGTGACTTGGCAGAGAGAGAAAACATGATGGAGGAGAGAGAGTGACGGTGTTATAACGGAAGGGGGCCATATGGGTATTTTTCGTAAAGTAGGGGGCCAGGCGGGAAGCTGGTCACAAAGTTGGGGGTCATTAGGGAAATAACCCAAAAGAAATTAGGTCATTCATTATGGGACTGAGGGAGTAGTCATTAAACCTTGATGGCATAACTTGAGTACGAGTTGAACTTGGACGTAATTTTGAATTATAATGATTAATGGGAAAATAGGTGTGTTCTCAATTACTTGAGATTCTAAAGTTATTGCCTCATCAGCTATATCGATTCTTATTTGATGATTTTCTTTAATAGGATAGTTCCAATCTCCATCTTCATCATCTTCTACCGAATAATCATCCTCATATTCTCCAAGCTAATAAAAGAATTTTGATGATGCATAAAATGTCCAGACGTTGACTAACGTCTGAAGAGTCAAGATCAGACCTGAAGTCCATCGAGTCAACCCGGATTAAGGTAGCAGGTCAACTGAACCCTCGACGATCCGTCACATACTTCCCTAACTTGGAGGTCGGCTAGTAAGCAAATGTGGACTTCACGCGTCCAAGGGAAGAAACTTCTCCTTAAAGATCTATCACATCGACAGGATATCTACAAAAGATCCTTGAACTTAGGAACTTTCATCTTTCCTGGACGTGGGATAAACACAAAGGGAAAACTTCCTCCACGACAATCACCGCCGCCTCTTAAGCCTATAAAAGGCCCCCAAATCGTCCTTCAAAGGACACGATCTCTAAACCCTCGCAGATCACTGTTAACTCTGAGTTCTCGTAACTCGCCCCCCAAAAGATCGATCAATATTCATTCTTTTACTACAAGTAGCACCCTGACTGGCTTGAGCGTCGGAGCGCTTTTCGAACCCTTTGAAGGTTTTCCCCCCTCGGGAACAAACGAACAGGAGCGGTAAGCAGGAGCAGGAGCGAAGAGCAAGGAGCAGGAGTAAGGAGCAGGAACAAGGAGCAGGAGAAGCAGAAAACCAGAGCTGGAAGCAGATTCAACCGATAGGATCTAACCTGACTCATCAGAACATTCAACTTAACGGAGGTTTTCATGCATCAGCTCCCTGTTCATGTTGATATAACGGAATACCATTTTTTGACATCAACAAGTTTATCTTTCTTTTACATCATCTTGAGTAAAATTAACATTCTCAGAATGTTTCTTGAAAACTCTACATCTAATTTATAATGACCAAATTTTTTACAACGGAAACATCTAACTTTTCATCATATTGTTCAATTTGTTTGGATTCCTTACAATGACTTTCTTCACCATTGGAACCACCATTCTAAACAAAGTTACTTTGTTTCGAAAATTTTATTTTATAGACCCTGCAGCAACTCTCTGGTTCATCATATGTTCATGGAAACATAATGAACTCATTAAAACATCAACTGACATAGTTGAGAGGTCTTTTCTTTCCTCAATTGCAGCGACAACATAGTCAAGATGGCATGTCAATGTCAATGATATCATGATTTTATCAATAACACGTAGATCAGTTAATTGTTCACCATTATTGACCCGCAATTGATTAAAAATAGATTGAACTCTAGAAAAATAATCAGAAATATTTTCAGAGTTAATCATATGAAGAGATTCAAATTCACCTCGTAAAGTCTGCAACCTTACATATTTTACCTTCTCATCACCCTTTTGGAATCTTTACAACATAGTCAAAGTTGTTTTAGCTTTCGAGTTTTTTTACAACAATTTGATAGAGAAAGAATAATGTCTTTTAATTCTTCTTTTTGTTTTCTCTCAAAAGTACCCTTTTGGATATGAGAGAGAGCTTCATGTACTACTTGACCAATTGGTTCTACATATCCAAATTTGACAACCCCTCAATTTTCTTGGAGCCAAATAATGATTTCATGTGGATACATCATTGATCAAAATGTTTTCTACAAAATCGCGGAACCTGAGGTTGGATTTACCCATTCATTTAGCAATACAGTTAGTAATCACAAAATATTCCTAGCTCTGATACCAAATGTAAAAGACTTTAGCTTTCGAATGATAAAAGAAAATTAGTTTTGCACATACAAAGAAGAATGAAGGAGATATTAAACTGGGTACTGAATTTAATTACTACTCTTAACTTGATTTGGTAGAAAATAATTTACAAAGACTGGTCTATTTATAGACCAAAATTTAACCCACTAACTATGACCGCTACTAAAATGATCCCACTAACTTATACTTTAACACCAATAACTTACCACTAAATTAACCCACTAATTTCTTAACTACTAACATTAACCAAAATAGAATTTAAATTTACAATTTTGGGTCTAGTATATTTAATATAATAATTAATAATGGTAGACACCCGCAAGAATATAGCTATGCCTTTGTAGAATATGGTGACCACCTCTAACAATGCCTACCACATTCGCTTCTATCTTCGCAATCTTTGAACTTATAGCATATTTTAAGTTTTCTTACTTACATGTAAAAAGAAAAATAATTAGATTTTAGAAATTATAACTTGAAGAAATAGAATTAAAAATATAGAAAACTACTCAATATATGATACATTATATGTAATATATCACATACCACATATCATATATCAGACTTATTTAAATATTTGAAGTGTAGTATAATTTTTTTGATAAATTTGTTTATTTAATAAATTAACAGTATAAGTAATAGAAACAATTTGGAGTGTAAAATTCATGAATGAAATAAATAATAATACGTCGAAAAATATTTTTAATGAGAAAGAATTTATAATTAATATTTTGAATTAAATAATATGAATTGTATATTTAATATATTTAAAAGTTTGATCATCAAGGAGTTTTGTCAATCGACCTTTGGGGGTCGTGGGCGAATGGGGCTTGTGTGAGACCATCTCGGGTATAGTATAATTTATTAAATAATTACTAGAACCATCCCGTAGTAGATACGCAACTCCCCATTACGACTATTGGTCCTATACAACTCTCTGTGTCCTGTCGGTAAGGATTTTGGAGGAGTAGCGGCCACATGACACCTGACTTGAAGAAGATGGAGATGCCCTTGTAGAATGTGGTAACCATGCCTCCAACAATAAGTACCACAATCTAGTCTCTACAATCTTTACAGTCCCAGATCTTGTAGCACATTCTAAGTTTTCTTCCTTACATATAAAAAGAAAAATAATTATATTTTAGAAATTATTAATTAATGAAATAAAATAAAAATATAGAAATAAAAAAAACCAAGTCTCCAGTCCACAGGCTCTCATCTCAGTCTATGTCTTCCCTTTCAATATGCGTTCAGTCTCAAGCGAAAGCCAGTCCAGTAAGCAAGCTGATGTAGATTGTTGCGGAAGCGTAAAAGTAATGGAATCCACCATTGTTAATAAACTAAACTAACGAAATAAAACTGATAAAATAACGATAAACAATAAACTTGATTAATAACTTGATTAATAATAAACTTGGTTGATAATATTCTCTGATCTTAATAACAAGGACAGACCTGACTTCCTTTTATAGGAACTTAGAAACTTCTAGATAGACTCAAATTAGGATTCCTAAATATCAAAGATACTCAAATATAGAAACTTCTAAACCTAGACTTAGTAGGAAATACTAAAACATGGAAACTAATAAACCCTAACCCTAATGGACTCGGCCATGAGGCCCTCTAACTAGTTCGGCCGTGAGGCCCATCTTGATGGTCTCCATCATACTCCCCGACCGAGAACGAACTTGCCCTCAAGTGAGACTCAACAATGCAATCCTTAATTCCCACTTCGAGCGAACGGTGCATTGGGGTCGAAGGACACCCACTTGGACGAAATCACAAGCTTCAATCTCATAGTGCAAAGAATCTTGCAAAAATAAATGTAGGAAAGAAACTTCCAACAAATTGCAACATCTCCCATCATCTTTTAATTTTATGAAGAAGACCACAAACACCACATAATATTTTATGGAAAAATCAACCTTGAATTTCTTCACTTGAACGATCTTCCCACGTTCATCTTCGTGTTGCTTATAAACCAAACTCGAATATGGCTTAATCAAATCTAAACTAGAATGAACTGTCCTTTTCAAGCTAAAAGAGGATAATTCACTTTGTTCTTCTTGTTCCTCCGTCATTGAGAAAATTTTATTTTTTTTGTCAAGAACTTCTTCAATACCATCGAACACGGTGACCGAAGTAACATTCGAGAACTGTCTAATGGATTCAATCTTTGTCTCCACATATGAAAAATCAAGATCAAATAGAAAGATTAATAGTACACATGTGATCAACCCGTGTAGTAGTACCCGACTGAATCCAAGCGGTTTTATACGGGTTTGATTTAATCATTGTAGGAATACCCAAGAAATTGACCAGTTTTGTAGAAATT
>BEHA01003003.1:61583-81111 GCA_002897215.1 Eschscholzia californica subsp. californica | reverse complement strand
TGACTTCCTTTTATAGGAACTTAGAAACTTCTAGATAGACTCAAATTAGGATTCCTAAATATCAAAGATACTCAAATATAGAAACTTCTAAACCTAGACTTAGTAGGAAATACTAAAACATGGAAACTCATAAACTCTAACCCTAATGGACTCGGCCATGAGGCCCTCTAACTAGTTCGGCCGTGAGGCCCATCTTGATGGTCTCCATCACAAGCACAAGTAGTAGTTCTATCAGGAAAGGGAGACTAAGTGCTTCAAGGGCTAACAACTCAAGCAATCCGCGCGATAGATTCATCGATCAACAGGTTCGGGTACTGCACGAGGACAAGACTATCAAATGGGATACATCAAACTGACATGTCTAGTAACTCATGTGTGATATTTGAAAACTACCTACTATATCACATACTACATATCATATATCAGACTTAAATGTTTTAAGTGTAACATTAAATTTTTTTGATAAATTTGTTTTTTAATAAGTTAGAAATATAAATAACATAAATAATTTTCAGTGTAAAATTCATGAATGAAATAAATAATAAGACGTGGGAAAATATTTTTAATAAAAAAGAATCTATAATTATTATTTTGAATTAAATAATATAAATTGTAAATTTAATATTTGTAAAAGTTTGATAATTAAGGAGTTTTGGGCATTAGAGAAAAGGGCGGACTTTATGTATCCATATTCAGTCTTGTGATGCTTCTGTTGGTCGCCGACAAGTAAGTAAACAAGACTTCAGAGTTCCATCTTTATAGTTTTTTAATCTAAACTAAGCACTAACTACTTATAAATGTTGTTTTCAGCTTGTTAGGGGACGTATTGATTGTATTGGGCTTTTCATTGGTCCAGTGGACACTGTTGTGGGAACAACGACATCGTACCCTTGAAGAAGAACGTTTCCGAGATATGAAAGAAGCACGAGGACGAGAGTTGCTTTAGTGTTACTTTCAAACTTCTATTACATTTTTATGATATTGACTTTGTTTTTCTGTTTTCTTCTATTACTTTGTATAATCATCTTATTTTTGTAACTCTATAATATAGGTTATTAATTTTTTCTTAAATTTAGGCTTATTTTGTTATTCTTAGAGTTTATATATCTAAAAATATTTTTAGAAAACATGCACAAAATTACGAGTGTTTCGGTTAATTAATACCACATATCACATATAATATATAATATACTAGACTTACTTAACAGTTTTAACTGTAAAATACATATTTCGATAATTTTTTTTTTTTAATAAGTTAATGATGTAAATAGTTTTCAGTATATTTATAAATGAAATAAATATTATTACGTCGGAAAATGTTTTTAATAAAAATATTTTGAGTTAAATGATATATATTGTATATTTAATATTTTTAAAAGTTTAATAATCAAGAAGTTTCGTTAATGGTTGAGGTTGACATTTATGAATTTAACTACTTCCAAAGGTCATTAGACACATATAATAATTTTATATGTAAGATAACCATTTTTTTAATAAACTCATTTTCTAATAAGTTAATATTCTTTAGAAATAAACTATAAACAATATTTTCAAATGATAAATAAATAGTATTACGTCGCGAATATTTTTAATCATATAAAGTTTGTATTTAATGGTTATAATAATATAAAGTTTGTATTACTTGGGGTACTTTTAAGACAATTTTTTTTAATAAACTTGTTTTCTGATAAGTTAAGATTGTTTAAAAATAATAAACTGAATAGTATTATGTGCGTGGGGGTCTGAAATCGCGGGTCAAAAAGTCAGCGAGATCGAATCGTTGATCGGAAGTCAGACCTTCACTCGTTAACATTTTTATGACACTGACGGCGTTATTGGGCCTAACCGATGAAAAGAAATGAAACGCACATGATCTTTGGGGGTCATTGGGATGATGCTGACCAAAGGGACTCTGACGGTCAAGTCAGTAAGCTTGCAAGAAATGAAATAAATACGTGAATAATATTCCTGGAATGTTATCGTCGAGGGGATGGTCAGAGTATGGCGCAACTTGTAGAGTGGACGTAGCTCCATCTCTACTGTGTTAGACTGACTTGCTTGAAGAGAGACAGCTTATGAGGTCTGTCGTTCGGTGAGGCAGCTTTGGTGAGATTTGTCTTGAAGATAAAGTGAAAAAGGTATATACCATAGATAAAGTGGAATGCCTGCCTGAGTGAAAGGTCAACCTTGTATAGGAAATCACGTGGATGATGAAAGGGTCCGATCTTCTGGCTAAAGTAGGCAGCCTCTTATGAGAGATAAAGTAGATTGCTTCATTCCTTCGAAAGATAAAGTAGACAGCCTCTTTGATAAAATAGTTGTTTAGGTGAGAGAAAGAAAAATCGATCTCCTTGATAAAGTAATCGTCAGGAGAGAAAGATAGGTCCCTCTTTCTTGATAAAGCGACCGTCAGGAGAGAGAAATGTTATAGCAGTCGTAGCTTGCTTGCAAGAGGTTTGGATGATCGATGAGGGAGAAGGTAAGTTGTCAGTTGATTGCGGAAGAATTGGATGATCTTATGATTCTTTCCTCAGCCATTTTATAGTGTTCGTGGTCGACTATAACTTGGAGATGAGTTGTTCTCTTCAATGTGATAATGTATGGAGTTGTCACCATAAATACGGATTTTCATAACCCCTTGTATATTCGTGATACTGTCATCTTGAATTAGAGTAATGTCTCTTCAACGGATATAAGGAGGAAGTTTGTCTAAGAGGCCACGACCAACCTCTTTATCCAGGGCTGGATTTTTCGTGGTGAGTGCTTGTGCATTTTACTGTTGCTTCGGGTGTTTGCAAATGGTATGGCCGGAGCCATTTGTCATGTAGTTCATGGGTTTGGTCATCCCGTAAGCCCATTAATCACGGATTTTTAGGGGCGTTCTGGATGACGGATTTTGGCCTATACAATGTGTGGAATATTTTTAATTATATCTTCAAATAATGAGAAGAAAGATAATCTGATCAAGAAGTACAACAAGTGTTGTTTTATGAGAAATGAATGTTGTGGCAGCATTACTTGACAAGGTTTGTCATGTAACAAGTAATTCTATCACATGAAACCATAAGGAAAGATAATCAATGAAATAAGGTTGGGCAACTGTTGTAGAGGCGCAACATTAAAAAGTCTCACATTCACTTTCTATCAGTTATTTATTTGTAAAGAATCAAGGTTCTTTGGCAAATTGCTTTGTGCTTGAATGGGATACTCCATCTTGAAATCTTCATGTATGTTTAAACCTCAATGTCTTTGTTTTCATATGAAGTGGTATTTCAACCGAATTAGGACAGTTGACTGAGTTGCATCATTAATTTCGCAAGGAACTCTTCGGGTGAAAATTACTTTTCTGCAATGTAGGCAGCTTGTCTTTCGTTGGTATCCATAGCAGAAGTTACTCAAGGTGGTTGGTATCTCCGTCCTCATGTAAGATGGTAGTAAGGCGGTGAAAGATTTGGATCTACATTTCACGACTTTTATAATATTATTTGCTCTCTGGAGAATGTGAAATAAAGCGAGAGAGGGTTCTGACTCCAACAAATGAGTTTCTTTTTTCCATGCAAATGTTCTTCCATAACAGGTTAATTTTTTAAAGTTTTTGGCATTGATATGAATGTTTTTGTCATTGAGATTGCTGGACTACAGTTATCTTTCTAACCTTTTTGTAAGACTTCTCATTCATTAAAAAATTACAAGGAAAAATTCGATAACAAATTCCAAATTCAATTTTCAGATCAGCCGTTTAAGTGATCATCAATGTTCATATTGTTGAGCATGTGAGAAACCTAATCACACCTAGTGGTGCTCAAAAAGCCGGGCCGGGCCGGCCCGGCCTGGAATAGAACGGTCCAGGCCGGGTTGCGGGCCGGGCCCAAGCAACCCGGGCTGGAATAGCCCCGGGCCGGGGCGGTCCCGGGTTAGCTAAACCTATGGCCCAACCCGGAACCGTGACTTGACCCAGGCCAGGCCTATCCGGGCCGGGCCAAATCCGGGTTTGACCAGGCTAATTTGTTTTTTTTCTTTCTTTCCTGTTTTTTTAATATGAAACTCAATTAAAACTTAACGAACTTACTTAAAAGAAAATAAGACTTATCACGTAGTATTAAAGTAATGACTATTTACCTAAAAAAATCGAACTTACCTAAAGTAAATTAAAACAAAATGGAACTTACTTAAAAAATATAGTATTTACTAAAAATTTCTTCTCTTACTCGAAACGAAAAGATTTCCTAAAACTTACACAAAAATGGTTTAATGAAACTTACCTATATTCTTTTTATATTCTCTAACTTAAAAAGGAAATGATTTTCTAAACTTACATAAACATAAATATAAATATTTCTTTCTAACTCAACAACTTACCTAAATTTATTTTTAGATAAGATTTTTTAAAGCATACCAAAAATTTCTTCTCCAACTTAAGTTTGTTATGTTTTCTAAATAAGATATAAATGATTAGGAGGAATATAAATATTTAAAGAAAGAAAGAAAAATAGAAAAGGAAAAAAAAAACAAATTGGCGGGCTCAACCCGGGCTTTTCCGGGCCGGGCCTAGCCCGTCGGGCCCAAAATAGAGGCCCAGCCCGGGCCCGAGACAGAACCCGGGTTGACCTGGCCTTTTGAGCACCTCTAATCACACCACTTGGACATGTAGTAGGAACACTAGTTGTCCAAGTACAATTAACAAATCCATTAGATGTTTCAGGATAAACAAAGATAATCTCTTGAATAAGCATGAAGCCCCATACTTTTCAGCAATGTTACAAAGAACACCACCTAAAACCCTTCTTGCTGCCTCAAAATAGGGTCTTTCTATAAGTTCTTGCGCAGTTGAATCTATAATATTTGCAACATATTTCCCTTTAGGTGAAATCCTTAACATTCTCCATCTTCACAAATGTGGAGATGGACACAAGGATCCTCAAAACCAATAGATAAGTTTGTAAAGAATTTCTTACTCACAACAATACCGTCTTATCTTTCTCAGAAATACCAAAAAACTAATAAGAATGATAAATCCGCAGATTCATGAGTCCTTGGTAGTCATAATTCCACGGATTCATAAATCCAAGTAATATTTTTTGGTTTGTTTGTCAACTAATAAGAATCTTATGATTTATTATTATTTGAGTATTTTAAAGCTTCTTTAGAAAAAAAAATATTGAATAAACTTTGTTCTCAAAATTCGTTTCATTCGAGAACTCTCCGTTTTTGTAAAAAATTTTCGAGAACCGTTATTTAATTTTTTTCAGATTCCCAATTTTTTTTTAAACTATTTTTTTCGGTTACCGAAATTTCATGAAACCGATTTTTTTCACGAAAACGATTTTATTCGAGCACCGTTTTTTCCCACAATTTGGAAAAACAATCTTTATGAAGCAAAAAAGTTGTTTTAAAACTTCAATCACCGAAAAAGTATTATTCGAGAGAAAAAACGATTTTTCGGTAAAAAACCGGTTTGGAGGGAAAACAGTTTTAAGAAAAAAAATCTGTTTTCAGGAAAAAAATTCGGATTTCGGGAAAAAAATTATTTGGGGAAGAATTGGTTTTCGGGGCAAAGAACGGAAGAAGGAAAAATCAGATTATGAAAAAAAAACAATTTTGGAGGAAAAACGATTTTTTGAAGAAAAAAATAATTTTCGGAGAAAAAATGATTTTTGAAAAAAATAATATTTTTAAAATAATTATTTTGTATAAGGAAATATTTTTTGTTGATTTTAAGTTTAAAATTTAAGTTTCTTAAATAAAAGGGTTAATTCCGTTTTGGCCCCCGATTTGTGACCAACTGGCCGTTTTGGCCCCCAATTATGTCCGGCAGCTCGTTTTGGCCCCAATTTCCTGTTTGGCCCCAACATATTTTTGTAAGCTTCTCCATTCTACCCTTATGGCAATTTTGTAAATTAAATGTATTTTCTTTCTCTTTGTCCACCTCATTAAGCAATTTCCACGTCATATTCGTCCACATAAGGTCGCCGGAAAATGTCGCCGGCGACCACCATTTTTTTTTTTTAACTTCTTCTTCTCCAACCATCTCCTTCTTTCTTCTTCTCTCTCTCTCTCCTTCCTCTTCTCTCTCTCTCTCCTTCTCTCTCTCTTCCCCTCTTCTCTCTCTCTCCTCCTCCCCCTCTTCTCTCTCTGTCCGGCAAAGGAAAAAAAAATGGTGGTCGCCGGAAATGATGTCGCCGGCGACATTTTCCGGCGACCTTATGTGGACGAATATGACGTGGCAATTGCTTAGTGAGGTGGACAAAGAGAAAGAAAATACATTTAATTTACAAAATTGCCATAAGGGTAGAATGGAGAAGCTTACAAAAATATGTTGGGGCCAAACAGGAAATTGGGGCCAAAACGAACTGCCGGACACAATTGGGGGCCAAAACGGCCAGTTGGTCACAAATCGGGGGCCAAAACGGAATTAACCCTAAATAAAAAACCTAGCAAATCTTAGGAGGTATGCTGGGATTTTGGTCCAATACAAATTTTGAAATTAGGAATCCTTAGGATTCAAGAGTCCTAGGATTCTTGGTAGCCAAATAGACCAAGGATTCATGAATTCTACCAAATCCCACTTTTATTAAGAATCCTATTTAGGAATCCTGCAACCAAACACCCCATAAGCTCTACTGATTTATGGAGAAAGAGATTTCCCTCAGAACACCGCGATCACTGCCTTTTTTTGGGGATGGAATGAAACAAAGCCGAAGGTGAGCTATCCTCTCATGATAGGCACATTCATGTGTCTATGTTAACCGAACAATACTAGCAAGCACACACTTTTCCATATTCCAGCAAGTCTATACTTTTTCACCTTTTATAGGATGAGCCTCCCCTAGCCGGATTCTTATTGTTAGACTAATATGTTAACTAAGTCAAGATATTGCCTATCTCTACTCATTCAAAGATTAAAGATCCGTATCTTTTGTATCAAATAACTAAACAGTTGTAACATTTCATAGATTCAGATATATATTCATTTATAAAATCCAATATTATTAATATGAAGAAAACTAATTTTTTTACATGGTATCAGAGCATCTCCAATTCGGAACTCAATCTTAGAAACTCAGAGTACCACATAAGATTTGCTGAGTTTTTCTTAAAAAAAACATCTCCAATGCAAAACTCAACTAAGAGCATCTCCAATGGGGCACTCAAACTCTAAAACTTAGAGTGCCACTTAAGATTTATAGAGATTTTTAAAAAATCTTCTCCAATGGGACACTTTACTAGACACTCTACGATGATGTGGAGCATTTATTAATACAGACTCTCAAGAGAAACTCTAAAATTAGAGTGTCTCCACGAGACTCTCTAAGTGTCACTTTAAAATTCTAAGCAATAGAAACTCTTGCTTCTTAACAACTTGTTATCTATTGAATCGAAGAGTGACGTGTGCATTACGTAGAGGTATTTTAGAGATCTCCATTGGAGACAAATTAAAATTAGTTGTCTCTATATTGACACTTAAGAAAGAGAATATTCATTGACAGTTGACAACTAAGACTCTTTAGAGTGTCTCATTGGAGGTGTTGTAAGATCTCAAAGATGATGTGTCAAGGGTGGAATAAAGATATCTCAAGACGACACTCTATTTCTAGAGTGTCCTCTTGAGATATCTCTAATTGTCCAACTCATCAATATTTAAATCTCAACAAATAGAAATCAAGTCTTCGTATATTTCCGAAATAAATAATTATTTTTTTTTACAAAAATAACCATGCCCCATAAGTTAAAAAAAAAATAAGTTTACATTTTTGCATTGGAGACATAAAACAATTCAAAATCTCTATTTTCGCTACCTAGGAGTGAGAATCTCAATTGAAACTCGACAAATAAGACGAATAAAGATTTTTGAATTTTTCATTGGAGATGCTCTCGGGCGCAACCTCCTAAGAGCGAAACTAATGACTAGTTAACATTCAATGGTGGGTGACTTGGAGAAATAAGAAAAATATATGGGGTGCAAAATTTTAAAAAATGAAAAAAAAAATAGCCAAACACACCCTCTCTAATGTTGTCGGCAGAGAATCGACGGTCGACTCTTGGCCGGTGACAAGTCTCTCCGTCTCTCCTCTTTCTCTCTCTCTCCATCCTTGTCCCCGCTTCTCTCTCTAAGTTTCGGCAAAGGAGAAAACCCAACCGCCGGAACTCACAAAACACAAAATAAGAAAGAGAGAGAGAGGAGAGAGAGAAAAGGAAGAGGGGAGAAGAAAGGGAGGCAAACTTGGTGGCGAAAATCACCGACATTAACCGTGGACGTCGCCGGAATATAGGGGGTCGCCTGAATTCTTAGTTGAGGAAGAAGAAGCTAAAAGGTTGAAGTGTTTGGAAGAAACAAAACGTTCCAATTCTTTTTTTGTTTCCACCCACAACTTTTTACCCCGTATAATTTTCTTATCTCGCCAAATCACTCAGCATATTAAATAGATTAATTTCTTGATGAGACCAAAAAGGCCCCTCTACACCTAAAATCAAGATGACATATTTCAATTACAGTAGGTCCTTGAACAAAATAAAATTGTAGTAGGTCAAGTTTCAACATTGTCCAAAGAAAAACTTTAGGAAATTCTACTTTAGAAGTTAGATTATAAGGGAAATTGCCTAATGTCCTATTTGGGATTTACTTCCAATCATTCAACTGCCAAATTGGGTTCTCACCAAACGGTTTATCATCTTCTTTTGTGATTGAGATCCTTCCAAACGGCCGAAAAAAAAATGATACTAATATTTTTTAAGTGTGATTAATATCTGATTATTAAAAGAATATCACAAATTGGCCTTCCAATTATTGCCATATAATATGAATAACCTTATTATTATTAGTATAATAGACCGACTAAACTCTATTACTATCTTACAAAAATTTCTTATAAATGATAAATATTAAGTGAAATCTGCCAATTTGTACCTAACTTATATGCTAGACTTATGTAATTATTTTACCGACATGTAAATATTTTCAGAAGAGAGGTTCTTTGCCATGTACAAGAAGAAACCGAACTGTGTTTATGAACTAATCAGAACTTGAATATTGCAGCTCCACTTGAAGGTTTTGAGGCAAAAACATAGAGATCGACATCTTCCTTTTTTATCACTCCCTTTTCAATCCTTAATTTGTAGAAAGATTCCTGAAATATTACGTGTTAATTCGTGGTTAGAAACGTCAAACGCTAGAAAAATAGCGTTAAATATGTGATAAAAGTAAAGGGATTTTGTGGTTAGAAGATCAATAAACCTTCAAAGTTTGTATGAATTCTGGGACGATACTCTCTTTCACCAAAGCGACTGCACATCCACCCCAACCCGCTCCTGTAAGTCTGGCTCCCAGAGCTCCATTATCACGACAGATATTTACTAGTTCTTCCAACTCTGGGCAACTAACAATAAAACAAAAGAAAATGGAAGTCAATAAGTAGCCAAAATGATTCTTAAAGTTAGTTTTGTATCAGCATAAATGCACAATTGATAATCACGATAGAAGAAAATAACTGGTCCAACAACGAAAATTACTCTTCAAATGACTACAATGTGGGAATGCTTTGGATTAAACCGAGATCCTTTTGTCAATCAGCAATTTTATTTAGCCCAAGTCATCCTATGCGCAAGACTTTCGTGATTTCAGCTGTTGATTCTCTTTTACGTTGCAATTAGAACGGGATGTAACTATGCAGAAGGGCCGTGGATCATGGCTCGGTGTGGGTTGTGGCATAAGGAGTAGGGCACAAAATATTTGTGTTCTCTTCTAGATGGATATGAAGTGTTTAAATGCAATTTCGATTACATTTTCTCTCATACTAGGCAAGTGTCCTTTCAGTGCTCTGACAGCCTATACCAAACTTCTCACAGAGTTCTGAATCGAGCTCAAGTACCACTTTAATGTGCGAATAATCCAAGAGCATAAAACAGCCCCATGCGTCAAAGAGCTGAGAATCAAGGTGTCAGACCTTATGTTTATACTTTATATGAAATGTTTTACGCTATTACTTCCTGAATTATAAATGCATTCACTAGAAAGATATATACCTGCACTCGTATAGAACGCTGCAGCTATAGTGGCTCTCATTCATTAGTTCCCCAAGCTTTTTCAGCATCTCTTCATCACTAAAACACACAACCTATCTGTCAGAACGATAAAACACTAAAGCTTAGGAATTATGCAATATTAGTCTTCCAAATTAAGCGCACCTAAGTTTTGATGACACGGTATCCTTGAAAGCAGGTACGCGCTTAGCTTCAGAGTATACATGAGTAGCTCTCTGTAACATAGAAACAGGCCCATTAGAAAGATAACCATAAATGAGTTTTAGAGAGGAAAGCCAGTCCAACTCGGCCTAAATTAATCCAAAATGTTAATGAGAGCTTTCTAGACATATTCACCAATACTAATAAAAGAATGGGAAGGGGAGTATAATGAAGAGAACCTCAGTTGAAAACGGAAATCAAAAGAAGAAATACCTGAAATAGTTTAAAACTTTTTGCAGCTTTCAGCACATCTAATGAGGTTTGGGAGTTGCTGAAGATTGATGTCAGGTCTTCCTCTGTGATTTTTTCAATATCTTCAGCTGTATATGGCTCCTCGTTTAAAAGCTCCTGTAGAGGATAGAATCATGATTAGTTGCTAAAATAAGATTATGTGGTAAATAAAAGAAGTAGGTAAGAGTGTCTACGACTGATTTTGCAGGACATTTAATGAAGATGGAGAAAACGAAAACAAAAGGGTTAAAATAATAGTGATATTTGACGACAATAGAGTATAGACACACCTTGACTGCAATGACAGGATCAGAAGAGCCACGATTCTTGGCAAAAGATATACAGAGTGCTTCAACATCAGAGAGTGTTTTTACGCTTGAAATTGCCTCTTTTGGTTTCATCCCGAGCTTTATACCAAGGACAATCTGAACCATAATGTGACTGAAATAAGTACTTGGATAAAACCGTAAAGTGGCAAACAGCACTTGTGAAGTTTATAGAAAATTCATTGACATATACCATAACATGCATTATGGTATGTCCAAAAAACACATCAAGACATTGATGATTTTATATTTTTAGCAGTCAGAAATCTTGAACAAAAACAACTTGAGTGGAGAAATACGGAAGTTTAAATAAGAGTATGAGACACTATTTCCGATCAGAAAGACGTAAATTCTAACTTACAGATGCTAGGCGACATTCTACAACACGGTTGTTGTAATTCGTTGCAGCTGTTACTGCTTTCTGAGATTCTGCTAAGGAATGAGCTATCACAAAAGTCCCACCAGCTGGAAGTTGCACATCAGTTGCACGGATAGGGTTGAAATCTATTAGCTCCGCAAACCCTGATTGGGCCATAACGGATATTGCCTGCAAAGAAAGAGCATACTGTCATGGCCCATTTTTAAGCCCCAAAATACAGCACACACCAGGACAGCAGCACGCACAGCCCATAATAGCAGCCCACAGAGCACCAAGGAGCAGCCCACATGAACACCAACTGCAAGTATAGGATGGGCTGCCTTGTGCACAGTGTTAGGCTTCACAAGCATGATGATGTAGCCTTAAGACTTATCCAAAGCATTCTAGAGATTTCCAAAGAAATCTCTACATTGTTCCAAGCCATTCGATGTTAGACATATGGTTTAATCTTGACCATCCATTTTGTAAGCTAACAAGTATAAATAGGGTATACCCCTTCATTTGAAGTTACGAATCAAGCATAAGAGTTAGGTTGGAGTGACTTGGGAATTGTGCCCACACTAGTAATCTTTGAGTTCTTCCTTTCAAGAGTTCTTGCATAATTTGAGCTTACCTTTCTTGGAGCATACTTAGTGAGGGAATAGCCTAGCTAGTCAAGGTTACACTAGGCATTTGAGTTGAAGGCTTAGACTTGTGCTTGGGAGAGAAGCTAAGACAAGTGCCAGATGGTGAAAAGTTATAGGCCAAACTTTTAACCCGTGAAAATATGGACAGATATTGTTCAAAACTTAACGTCATAGTGCTTCACTGAGAATGATATATGCAGAAAATTTCTTCTTTAAAGCATAAGTTTATGTCTCTCTTTTGGGACTCAAGGCCGGCCCAGAATTATGGCCCAGTTATAGCACTAAAGGAGCATGAAACTGGCCCAACATAACCAGAGGTAGGCTGGACCAAGGCGTAGGTGTAGTGTTTGATTTGAAAAGGGCTCCTGGATACTTACGAGAAAATCTTATCTTATTAGTTTATTATAAAGTCCTATTACTCAGTGTAGGATTATTTCTTGTGACCCAATCGAGCCACAAACTCGATAGAACCACCACAAAATATGGGTCCATGCTTGACTCACTCTGAAGAGTCTGAATTCTGGGTGTAAAACTCTCACCCTAAAAGATGGTTTTCAGTCTGCTGTTATTTTCCTGGGCGATAAACAAGCGTCTTAAAGGCAGCAATTAACATAACAAACATAAAATTAATTTGTAAGTGATAAGGCATAGCAATTTAATTTGTAAGTGATAGAGCGCCGGAGGCATTCACGCATTCAAGCATTTTTAAATTCTTTAGGCCCCAAGAAAGATAAAAACATGTGTTAAAAGAGATAAGGTAAACCTCACCTGGTCCATCCCACCAGACTGCGTTCCAATATAACGCTCACAATCACATGTAAGCTGTGCAATCTCTTTCTGCCAAATAACTAAAAAGTCAGTATCCACCATAAATCATCACTAAATGGATTTTAACTAATCTCACGATCTCAATTTCTTAGCCGAGTAAGTGTTTTATCGTAATTTGCTTTTTAAATTTGCAAAACCAGAAGTATAAATAAAGGTCCCATCAGAACCCGTCAAAAAACATGAAGCGTACAGAATAGGTCAATTCCTTCAAATATGGAAGAATAGATAATTAACTAGATCACAAGGCTGCCACTATAGCCATTATAGTAGTTATAGTAAGGGCAAAAGACGAGTAGAATACCTTTGGGTAGTTTGTATCAAATGCCGCCATTATAGCAATTGTAGAAGCACAAACAAATGCTGCTGAGCTTGATAATCCAGAGCCTACATGAACAAGATATTAGACTAATTTGACTTTATCCCAACAAAATAATTACAGGAACATTACCAAGTCACTAAAAGACTTGATAAATCATCAAAGGAGTTTCTGGAAGTTTGTAATTCACCTGTAGGAACTATCCCATCGACAAGAACATCCAGACCGATTTGGGCAGCATTTTGACCTTTTGATTTAGCAAACCCATGATATCCTTTGTACCTGCAAAAGATACAGGGTGTAGCATTTTCATTTGGAAATAAAACCAGAAGGCTTTTAGTAGATCTGTCCAAGATATTAGGGTTTTCCTACCATGTGGATGTGGCTAAAGACAGTCGTCAAGTCATTAATCTTTTTCACTTTTAACAAATATTCAACCCACGTCATTAATAGAACCGTTTCCAATATCTATTTTCCTTCGTCAATCTACTAACAAATTTACTCAAACTACTGAGACCACAAATGTGCATATCAAATAAGAGAATCTGAATGAAGAATTAATATGAAATTTCTTATTTCCATCTATGGTTAAAGTACTGAGCTAATAGGGCATAAACATGCCCCTCGGATGCACCGTCTATGGTTCATTAACCCCACACCCTTAACCAATTAGGGAAAGAGAAAGATGGGAGAGTCACAATTGGGGGTCTGATCTACAAAAGGACTGCCAATATATGTGATGTCGAAACCACAATCACTTATGCCATTAAGTAGCCTCAAACCCAAAAGCCCCCACCAATCAACTACGAGTTTGAACCTATTAAGTGAATTCAAAAGATGGATGATGGTTGTTGATTGATTATAGGGTAAAAAACCTTAGGTAGATGAATCAAATAATTATGTTCCCCTAGTTAACCTAGATCCAAATCCATGACTATATTAACCTTATTCCATTCAAAAGAAGAACCCAAAAATAAAGTATTAATCTCTTACCCACAAATAAAATAGTGACCCCATTTATGATTTTTTAAATCAATTTCCTGCAAATATAAACAAACAAAAAAAAAAAAAATTAACTTTTGTTCCTTACTTTTCACAAACCAAGAGGATCAAACAAACAAATAAAAGATTGAATCAAATAAGTCAAAAGAGGAAAACCTGATCAGGGTCAGCTGGATAAGTACACATAGTATATTTATCATTCACATTCGCGATTCTAAGAAGCTTTGAAGATTCCCCAGAATCGTTTTTACGAATGGCAACGATAGTGTCTTGCCGAATCGCCATTGGCAACACCGAGTAACCCTCGTAATCAATATGCTCACCGATCAAATTCACTCTCCCTGTATTCAAATTCAAAAACAGAAAGAAAAAAAGTCTGATTCTACCATAACAAATAAATCTCTCTCTCTCTAGAGAGTGTAGAATACTCATATCTAACGTACCTGGAGAACGAGCGAATAGATCAGGTTGGTGACCGAAAACCTCCATAAATTTTGATTTAAGTTTGTTGAATCGAGCTTGAGCTTCTTCAAGATGAGATCCTTCTCCATAAACTGGTTCAATTGTGTTATAAATTGGGATTGGTAGTTCTTCGTGTCTCGCCATCTTTTTCTGGTTCAATTGAGCTTGAGGTTCTTCAAGATGAGATCGAACTAAAGTATTTGGGGTTCTAGAAGAAGATGTTGATTTTTCTAATAACAGAAGGATTTATTTATCGAGGGAGAAAGAAGAAAGAAGTAGATAGAGAAAAGGTCGTGAGTTCAAGAGAGAGAGAGAGAGAGTTAATTGGTTTCACCGATTGAGATAAAAGTACGGGACGAGATCCTGGTGCTTCCGCGAGTTTGAGATTTATTTTCAGCCGATAGTCTCCGTATTGGATTGGATTGGCTTGAAATTGGATTTTTAAATCGATTCAGGGAAGAGTATTAGTTGTACTAGGCCTGTAAACTGTAGTTTATCGGATCGGATATAGGCATATCCGTATCAGAATCTGATAAGATATCCGAATCCGATAATTATCCGATTGATATTAGAAATCAATATCCGAATCCGGTAATAGTAACGGATAATATCCGATATATGAAACTTTAACAAAATTTCAAAATTTTTTCTTTAAATTTTTAACCATTAGATCTAAATAACAAATCTCAACCATACATTTTATATATTATTATGAATAAATTTAAATTTTTATTAATTTTTTATATTTCTTATCGGATACGGATATGAGTGTATCCGTATCCGATATCCGATAAGCAGGTATCCGATAAGGAATATCCGAATCCGAATCCGAAAATTCGGATATTTTTTAAAATTCGAATAAGGATGCAGATCGGATTTCGAATATTCGGATATCCATTGACAGACTGTTGTACAGTTATGGCTTCCCAATCTACTCATGAAAGTTAGGGAAATTCTAAAGGCATCCCTTCAAATTTATACATAGGTGCCCCCTAATTTTGGCCTGTGAAGAAATACCAACAAAAGTTTCTGGGGCGCCTATAAAACCATCCTCTACTTAAAAGTAGACTAGGTTTCCACTCCTCTTGGTACATCTAAAGATTTAAAAAAGTTTGTTAAGATATCTAGTCTATTGAATCTGATCTGTATTAACAAAAAGCAGACGGACTTATGTATTATCGTTCCGAGTCAAAAAAATTAAGAAAATAAGATATAATTTCTAAAATTCAACAAGGGACGGGAATATCTATGTGGATTTGTTTTCAAACCCTGAAACCTTTGTTGTTTCTGAAAGGCCGATAGTTGGAGGGCATTCGGAATTTGCAAAGGTAAGGCATTTGCAAAATACTAGTTAATCTTGTTTAACTCAACTAACTTCACTCTTTAATCTTGTTTAACTCAACTGACTTCACACTTTAAAGTAACGTGTATGTATGTTTTGCTCCATTCTTCTTTGTTTTAGGAGTTCATATTCTTCACATCACCTACCACGGCCAAGATCGCGGTTGACAATACAGAGGACCAGTGCCAAATTTTACTCTGGCCCTTTTGAACAAGCTTACAATTTTTTTCACGCGAAATTATAAATAAAAAATTGAAATAATTTAACGGTGAAAAAATAGTTTGGGGTCGAAAAATCCAAGTTTGACGTATGATGTTGCTATACAACCGACCTTACATTATTCTAATCAACGTTTCTCCAATTTCTAAAAGCTTTTATTTCACCAAAGTATAATTTGGAATTTACAAAGATAAATTTCTAGGTTAAATACTCAACATTTAGGATTTTGATGTTTGTTTTTTCACACTGTCACACATTTAAATTTAAGATTTAAAGTGACAAATTCTGTAGACAACTATTATACAGAGGAATCTGAAAGAGATGAAGAAATGGATGATTGGAGGGAGTGGAAGAGAGACAAAAGGGGATTTGCAAGCAGAAAAGATGAATGCCAACAAGTTTTGGCTATAATGGTTACAAAGTTGATTTTTGGTTTGCTAGGTGTTGGGTTGGAGATAACAACATCATACCTCTTTAAGTATGTTGAGCAATACAAGAAAAAGTAAGATAGAAATTTATGAGAGATCACGAAAGTAAAATTGTAGAGATGAAGATTTGTGGGGGAAAGAAAGCGGGGAGGAGAAAACGAAGATATGATCATGACATTTGCGACTAAAAATGTATACTAGATTTGGGACACTTGTTGCCTTGTTTGATACCTAAATACTATACCAAATGAGTTACTACACTATCAAAATTAGACTATTAAATAAACAAGGTAGATATGAGATCCAAAGATTTGATTGTGCCTCTTACAAAAAAAAAAACAGACGAAAAGAATAATAATCAACACTAGCACTTGAGCATAAGACCTTTAATATAAAATCTAAATGCCCAACTAAATGAGGTACCTTGTGGTGTCACTAATTCAACTTACAACATGATATATAACATGTAATAAAATACTCAGAAAAACGCAAGTCCCTTGTAATGGGGGCCCTATGCGGGCGACCGACCTGCACCTCCACCATACGGACCTTACGACGACCATCACAATTGATTCCCTGTCTCTTATGTTATCTTTTGTGTTTTCGTTATCTCTATCTTTTATTTTTCTCTTTCCTGCTCGCTCCTTCACTCCAACTCATGCGACACCAGGTCAATGATAACTCATTGTTGTCGATAGGGGTTCTTTGCTTCTGTGTGAAAGAATCTATATGAAGAAGTGGAAAACCCCTTGCAATCTTTCGTCAAACAAGATTGAAGGGTCTTCAAAACCCTTAGTGTTGGTTGAGGATTTCAACACTTTAGGGGGTTATTTTTTGTCTGAGGTTCCTCCGAACAAGGGGGAAGAAGCGCATCATCAGTAGAGAGATATAAAGGGGGTTTTCAATGAAAAAAAGAAAGATGGGAGTATTTCTGCTAAAATAAGAAAAGGTGGTGGAGTTTCAAATTACAATATCCCTATAAAATATAAGATAATTTGTCTCTAAAAAACTTAGTTCCTACTGCAATTTTGGTATGTCCCCAATTGGACAGCCTTTGTGCAAAAACACCTTCATCCCCAAAAAGACTTTTGGCATATATTAGGATTAAAAAGATGTGCAGTTTCCTTCATCCTCATCATCTTTACTCTAACCAAATTCCATGTGTTTATAAGAATTTCCTCTTAATATTAGTTTACTTGTTTATTTGTCGTGAATAAATTCATTCGCAGCTAGCTCAGTAGCTGATCAGTAGTATTAATAACTTTTCCCTCCTCATTTGAACGGAAGACTCACGTGAGATTCCAAACATAGCTTAAAAAACCATATTAGACTGAATCACCTGCAATCTAATATACAAAATTATTGTCAACTTTCGTATAGCAATTAACGATCTATATGTTCTCACTCAATTGTCTTAGCATGATAATTTTCAAAACAAAGAAAATCAACACAATTAGTTGTCGTTAGAATAGATAATTATCTATTTTATTTCTTCAAAACGTACTTTGTCATGTCATATAGTGTACCACCATTACGGTTCTAGACAACCATTCATATAACTTACTCATATTCCCACGATGGAATGAGGGATACATAGGGGTGGGAATTTCGCCCATGAGCCCGAACCCGCCCACGGGCACCCGAGCCCAACGATGACCATAGACGCCCGCGCCCGTCTCGGGCACAACCCGTCCAGTCCGCCAAATTTTAGTAGGCGGGCATGGCTTAAAACCTCTACCCGCGCACCCGCCCATGCCCGCACCCACTTAACCTCACCCAATGATAACCAACCAAATTACATCAACTTTATGGGTTGATGAAGCCCAGCTGTCTATGTTGCTAGGCTTAGTTGAGATGGTAAACAATATGCTTAAGGGAAATCAGACGAACCAAATATATTGCTTTGCAATGGCCCAAGAGAATTCTTAGTAGAATACTGAAGTAGTCTTTGGCTTTGAGGGGACAAAGAGTGGGGTAAGTTTATATTATATCTCATGAGAATTCTTCATTAGTTTTCAATGTGAGATTAAATTCCTAAAAGGAACAACACAAATAACGTCTAGTTTTAATCTCACATATTGTCTCTTTAGAATCAGGAAAGGTGTTTCCAGATTCTATAAAAAAAAGAGGAAAAAGTGATTTTTTTTTTTTCAAGTCATGAGATTACCCGCTACCCGCCCGCCCATACCCGAATTACCCGAACTACCCGAACTTCTTTATGGGCTTGGGCGGGTAATGAGCAAGGCGAATTTCAAAATTGCCCGCCCAATTAACCCGCTTACCCTAATAGCCATTGAAATTTTGTGCCCGACCGACCAACCCGATGCTTCAAGTGCCCATGGATGCCCATACCCGCCCAATTCCCACCCGGATACATATGTGATATGTTACTTAGTGTTAAAAAAATTTGTATGAATAATTAACATACCTTGGGCCCTACCATTCGGAATTTATTGGACGTTCTTTTGAGCAAAATCTGTTATCTGGACGATCTAAACTTTGTAAATCAAGCTAATCTCATAAAGCCGAAGTAGTATAACTCTAGTACATCCGTAGCACTTTAGTACACCCTTTTAGCGCGACGATTCTAGCATCACCCACTTCCCCCACTCCTCTACTTACCTGCTGCTAACAGCATATATACAGAAGAGTGAGAGAATTTTAGAGAGAGAGAGAGAGAGGGAATAGAGTTTTAGAGAGAGAGAGAGAAAGAAGGAGCGATTCCTTTCTGTAAAAGTAGCTTCTGAAGATGGCGACCAATATCATCACCGAGAGGGTTCGAAATGATAATGAAAAACAAGTTTTCAAAACAGAATTCTTCGGAACTAATATCATCACTACTGTAACTTCCACTCCAAAAATAATAAAAAGATGGATCGGAAGTAGGAAGAGTTACTATCGCCGGCAACTACGAATGAAACATCTTGTAGTCGGTCTCGGTGTTCAGTGGCGTCCTGTGTACCGTCCTTCCACTCAGGTTCCGGCCGATACTCTTCAACTCTGCATCGGAACTAGATGTCTGATTATCCAGTTATCTCACTGTCCATCAATTCCAACTCTTCTTCGTAGATTCCTCTCAGACGAGGATATCACATTCGTCGGAATCAGAAACTACACCGATAACAAAAAG
>BEHA01003003.1:40010-51111 GCA_002897215.1 Eschscholzia californica subsp. californica | reverse complement strand
TTTTTTTTTCTTTGATAGCTAAAAGAGGAAAATTAAAGAAGAGGAAAATTAAACAAGATGATGCTTCTTGGGTGATCATTAACTTTCAGATTCCACTACAATAAAATGGAATGTTTTAGTACAAGTTCTATAGGCCCACGGGAAACTGCAAAAGCTAAAGTCAAGTCACAAATGTTTTAGGCCAGCGCTTTGGGGAAAGCTAAATAGTTTCCGGGGTGTGAAATTTTAAAGGGAATATGTAAAATTTTAGAGATTTTTCGGGGAAATAAATTTTAAGGGGAAATAAAAAAAAACACTCCACCTCACCTCAATCTATCTCCACCTCACCTCACTCTCTCTCCACCTCACCTCTTTGTCTTCTCCGATTTGGTCGCCGGCCGGAAAATTTTCCGGCCGACGACCATTAAAAAAAAAAAAAAAAAATTTCACTCTCTCTCTCTAGAAACTCCGGCGAAGGGGTTTCCCTTCGCCGGAGTTCCGGTCTGTTGAAGAACAGACCGGAAGTGGTCTGTTGAAAGCCGGAGTTTCTAGAGAGAGAGAGTGAAAAAGAATTTTTTTTTTTTTTAATGGTCGTCGCCCGGAAAATTTTCCGGCCGGCGACCTAATCGGAGAAGATAGAGGTGAGGTGGAGAGAGAGTGAGGTGAGGTGGAGAGAGAGTGAGGTGAGGTGGAGAAGTATTTTGCTTTCCCCCTAAATAAAATTGTCAAACAAAATTGACCAATTTTTGACCAAGTCTTCACACCCCGGAAACTTTTTAGCTTTCCCCAAAGCGCTGGCCATGTTTTACTAGTTGGGCTTAGGGAAATTTTAAAGAGAACTCCATTGTTTTTCTTAGTACAAGTCGACAATCCCATTTAACTAGTTCGACTGTTAGGGATGCCTAGAGCAAAAAGATGGTGGCTCCTTTCGAATGTCATTAGGACTTTAACCTGTTCTGTACATATGAGTATATATTTTACTTTCGTCAAAGGTCCTTTTTTTTGTTGAGTATTCGTCAAAGATCCTTGTATATCACAATTGCATGATTAATATAATAGTCTATATTACATCATAGAGCATACATATATCATGTCGATGGAGTACATACCTAAAACATCAAGGAAACAATATGAGAACACAACAAACAAACGAAATACTAATGTTTTATACATCCCTCCCAGGACCCCTTAGAAATTAGAATACGACCACGGTGCTTGAAGCCCGTTATCTGTCATGTCCCCTTTGTGACCTAGATTATTAGTAGACTCATGTGGTTACTAAGGCATAACATATTTAAATCGGCTTTGGGGCACATTTCACTATTACTGGTTGAACTTCCTCGTCTAATTAGTTATGAATTGATTAACCCTCTTAACCATGATAGACCTGAATCTTATTTGATCTTTGTTAATGTATATTATCATATTCTTAAATCATGACAAGAATACATTAATTGATGAAACAAGCATATAAATTACCACGTAAATTAATGTTGGAAAGTGGCGAGGGGGTAAGCTCAAAAAACTCAATTGATGTATTCTTGTCATGATTTGGCATCGCATTGTGAGACTTATTCACAGCCTCAATTACCCATCATTAAGGGGTAAACTAAACTCAATTATTAATTAGTGACGAAGGAGTAAACTGATTTTTGTATTAGAAGATATACCACGGTGACCTAAACTTAATCTAAATAAATATAAGCAAATTATGGTGAGAATAAGAAATCTATTATATAAAACGCAAAGTTTTTTGCTGATTGGGACAAATCAAAAGACAAATCCGATCGTTCGTTGTGTTTTTCTCTAAATTTAGGCCGCTAGATTTACTACCTACCTCAAAAAAAATGAAGTTCGTTCACCCACTCAATGGAAGAGTGTAGACAACCCGATTAATCTGGATGGTTTAGTTCCCTTCCGTTTTTTAATCTACACAGGAATGGATGAATCAAAGGCTTGATTATGAGAATTGGTGGAGCAGCTGAAACACCATTTAATACCTACATTACTTCCTTTCTAAACATAACGGTCCTTTAATGAGAATGGGTGGGGTAACCCCATTACTTCTAACATTGCAAACTTTTCATCACCCTAAAATAAAACTGCTCTAACAAATCTATTTATCCCCAAAAGTTTTCCAAGCATCTGCATCCATTCTTCAACAAATATTTTTTCTGTCAAATCTTCCCCGAAGATCAATTTTCTCCAATAGAGGTTAAAGTTTCCGTCATTATTCTTCTTCTCCAAACTCTACTAGATGGAGATTCCAATTAGACAACCTCTCTATAAAATTCAATCGCCTCATCGTTTACTCTTCATATTAGTATGATATTACTAATTTGTCAATTGTCGTGGCAAGTTGTTCATGTTCATTTTTAAAAAATTAGTGTTGATTTTCATATGTTGTGAAGTTTGTTATGTTGAAAAGCCGGTCAATGTCAATCTCCTAGCATGGAGTCCACATGGAAATATGATTGGAGAGTTCAATGGAAAATTAGAATTTACACTCTAATAATATTGATCTCACCTTTATTTTCTTTGTGTATTTGCAGAATCTTTGGTTTACATGCATGTATGGCCATGAAAAGCTTAACAATCTTTGGTCAAATTTGGAGTTGTGGTATGTTATTTCCGTCTTAATAGCTAGCGAGAATTTGTAGTTTAAAGGTCATAAAGTATTTGTTTATTCCGTAAACCCCCGTTACAAAGAGAATATTGACTTGATTGATTTTACTCCACTAATGTCTCTGTGTTTGTGTATAAGATGCAGTAAATTTTCTCAATTGATGTTCATGGGAGAATGTAGTCGTGGAACCAACATATCAATGTGTCTTTACTTGACGATAAGATCTAGGACACAGGATGAACTGTGATTATTTGCAGTACTCATGTGAATAGGTAAAAGATAACATATGTAAGTGAATTGCGGTCATTTTACTACCATTTTGAAAAGAAATACATTGTTTCTAATGAAGTTGTTCTCATATGGGGCTCACCACTTGTGCCATTAGTTTTGATAACATGAGACTCACCACTTATGCCTTGCGGTCATGTATGTGTTAAGTCATTAGTTTTGATAACATGAGACTCACCACTTATGCCTTGCGGTAATAATACCTCTAACATTACGACTTTTACTACAACGACTTTGTCCATAGATCAAATTGTTTCGCAAATTGAATTTTTTGTAACACGCAAAATGCAAACACACGAGTGTCCGTGCCTTTGGCACGGGTTATACCTAGTTCATTTCTAATCTGTAAATTATTCACCCCTCCAATTCACGTTTGTTTTTCACCTTCCCCCACCCCCACCAAGCCCAGCCCAACCCAAATTGGGTGATGTAGGGACGCACCATTGCACCATTTGGTCATTCTTAATTTTTGCTGGAGACCCTAGACAGTTCGAAAAACCAAAAAGGGCATGCGATCGTAAACAGGTTCTGGACACTAGGTAATTTTGTAGAAATGACTTGACTTATTCCGCTTGAATATCTCGATATACATAAAAAAAATTCAGTCCGGCCGACCCAATAAAATACTAAAGTCTACGGCCATCCCATCCATTCTCACCCTTGCCCTCGTTCAAGTTAGGACCGCCTAACCAAGTCTAACATTGACTAACCGGCTGAGATCAATACCCTAACCAACTAAACCTGTTTAGACCGGCTAACGGCGAAGTAACCTGATGGCAACATTGAGAGGACAACGACAATCACCACAGGGTCCACCGGTCCACACCACACGAGACAGGTTCGTAGTATCTTTTGTTTGACTTAAAGGTGCATTCACAAATACAAATGGCATCACGTCAGAGTTCAAAGCCTTCCCATTTGCACACACGTTACGTTCCTATTATATTACTTTTTGAAATAATGGAAAGTAACGGCCGTTACGCCCTCCACCATTGACATTTTCAATCATATAATAAGCAATTAAAAATGAAAAAGATTTACAATCAAAGTGTCTTTATCAGAATTATAGGAAAAAAAGAAAGTAAAAAGATGATGAGATGACATCATAAACTATGGTTAGAGCCGAGTTGATTAGTTGATGATGAGGAGCCGGCTAGAGAGAGAAGCTGAGTTAAAGCCGTCATAGTTCGAACTTGCATCTCTAAAGCAGTTATATAATCTGTTGTTTCTTCTAGAAGAACCGGAAACGATAACTTCCGGCAACCGGGAACAATTGTTCCTAACACACGAACTCTTCTTTGTAAAGGTTGTAGTAATTTCTTCTTTTCTTTAGCTCCCAGTTTCTTCAACCGGTGATCACCAGTCATCATTATTCTTGCTTTCTTCTTTTTTAGTTTTAGTTTGACCCTGTTAGTTAGAATGGCTCGACTCCATCTTGTTTTTCCTTTTGCTGTAAAAGCTAGGGCTCTATCAGCTGCTTCACGGACGGCTCGCCCTGTTGGTAGTGAATCTGATGATGATGATGATGGATTTCGACGAACATGGCGTAAAGCTTCTAGAAGCTTTGATGAGTAAATCTGTTGTTGATTTGTTGTTCTCCATCTTGGAATTTGATTTTGATTTTGATTTTTCTTTCTTCTTTTCTTTTTTGATTCTAATAATCTATCTTGACTTGATCCAAGATTAGAATTTAAAGAAGAAGCCATTGATGAAGATTTCAGAATTTTAGATTCCTCTTTCAAACAAACCTGAAACAGAGAAAAGGAGTTGAGGAAATACCAGAGGTATTTATTAAGTTACGAAATTTGACTAGTAATTGAAAAGAAAAGGGATTATAACTAAAAGATAGAAACGGTTCTGATCTTATCCATTTTGTTAACTGTAAAAGCAAATGATAATATCAAACAAACTGAAAATAAATACTCTTGTGAGATTTCAATTCTCATGGAGAAAAAAAATGAAACCCGTTTCAATTGGGAAAAGAGTTCTTAAAATTGAGCTTTCAGATTGAAATAATTTTATGAGTAAAGGAATTTTACCTTCGTGTGTATACGAGAGGAGAAACTTTAATTTCCTTTTGTTTTTTTATCGATTTTGACGATTCAGAGAGGAGAGAGAGAGAGGAGAGAGAAAATGATTAGAAGAGAGAGAGAGAGAGTGAGAGAGAGAACTGCCGGGAAGGAGAGAGAGAAGTTGGGAGGAAATCGGAGCATTTATAGCAACCGAATATAATCACACGCGTCCTTTGCCTCATAGCAGATATTGACCAATAGCTACAATAAATTTAGTCTGTAGCAAAAAGACCGTAGCGAAAGCTTGTCCATTTTGTAGTATCTTTGTTTTATGTTTGCATTTGTTGGAAATGGATTTCAATCTAATTTAAATCAAAGGGATCCAAATACATAATTACATATGTTGAATAAACAATAATAGACTCTCTCAATGTAATGGTAGTAGCTGCCACAATCATATCTCCATTATTATCTTGCGATATCAAATCCTCCAAATAAGAATAAAAAAACGTCACGTGTAGTTACAAGAATCTAGCCGAATTCAGGACCATTGTATTTGGACTTAGTTGCGATTTTCGTGGTAAGTGAGAGTGTTAGATTCCACCGATCCATGATTAGTTGTGTCTCGCTTGTTGAGTTGCTTTCCGTTTTCATGATGTCACTTTAATTTTGACTTGCCTTGTCACTTTAATTTTGCTTTCCGTCTAAATTTAAAATAGATTAAAATTTTTTTATGCATTTAATTTTGTTATTATTCTAATATATTTTTATTTATACATTTCGTTTAATAGATAATGAATTTTAGTCCCACTAAGCACGAATCTTGTGACATCTATATTTCAAAACAGAAGAACTACGGTTGAAACAAGACCCCGTGTACATTAATCTACTCTTTTTGTGTGACAATGAAGGGCGTATAGAATGAAATATAGTTTGGTGCCACTCCTATTCTTTTTAAGTAATCAACATTTGATTAATTCAAAGTATCATTACATTGAAGATCTTTAAAGCTAGACAAGAGATCAGATTGACACCAATACTTACAAGTAATATGTCTCCTATACCATTTAGCCAACTTGTCTCACTCTTTGTTAGAGGATCTATTTACATAATGAAATATAGTTTGGTGGCACTCCTATTTATGTTCTCATGTGCATAAGTTTCATACGAACACAACACCTAAGAAGTGTCTGACTTTCATCAAATGTAGTAGTAGAACAGTTATTTGGACAATAGTTACGGATATTGGTGTCACTCAATCCACTCCTATATAGTGTTTACAAATAATTTGTGTTTGGTCCACCATCCTTTGGTGTAACGGTTGGACACCCCTCTTAAGTCCATGAAGTCGTGAGATCGAATTTCGGTGGAAGCAGTTGCCATCAAGATCTATCCTATGTAATATAGGCTATAAATAAATAAATAATGTAATAATTTCTCGGGCTTTAGGCCTCTTTGTTGTCGGGTTTTAGGCATCTTTCATTCTTCGTTTAAATTAGACGGTTATCGTGCTTATTACATCTTCATGATGCATTAATGCCTTGTAACGACTAACATAGATCGTAGTCGAATTCTCAAAAAAGAAAAAATTTGTACCCGACGAACTATCACTAGTAGTATACTCGTATTATTTTCTAATGTAAAAGGCTCTTCCTCTATAAATAAAAGTTTTTTATTTTTGTGAAAGCAAACGATAAAAAACCCTCAAATAAACATGAAAAGTAATAGCATCACAAGCATCTTATCTTCTGCCAATCCCTGGATCAAAAACTATAATTGTGTCTATGTATCTATCAAAGTAGTATGAATCAATTAGTAATACGTGGTTATAACACCGCGAGATTAGCTTTTGATGCTTAATTGAATAGGACCCAACTAACTAACCTAAATACTTTTTGTTTTTGTTAAAGAACCTAAATACTTATTATATATTGGAGAGAGATAGTTCTATATAAAATAATGCTTGGAACACAAAGAATACCCTAATATAGAACGATTGAGTACATAACACATTAGTCTATGGTGCCTTAAACTTTAGGTAACCAAACAAAACCCACCACCTTTATGTGTAAAGTATTAGTTAGCCAAACACAACCAATAAAAGAAGCAAGCTTATAAGTTAGTACTAATTAATAATTGGTTGGTTCAGCAGTGAGTGTTTTTTTTTGGTAGAAGGGGCATGGGAATATTGAAACCAATCTATTAGTAGAATGTTAGAGGGTGCACTCTTTAAGAAACTTTCCTTGATAGGTGTAGCTATTGACCTACCCTAGTTTTAGGTTATTACTCGAAAGGCCCCCTATTTTGTGACTAGCTTCCGGCGAACCCCCTTACTTTATCAAAAATACTCAGAAGGCTCAATTTCTTCCGTTACCGTTAAATGTATGTTACTCTCTCTGTCACGTCATCTATCACGCCACATCATCATCTTCTCCGATAGAGTCGCCGGCCGATCAAAAATTCTAGCGACTTTCATACTTATAAATCTTTTTCTCTATCCTCTCTCTCTCTCTCTAAATACTCAGGCGAAGGGTTTCTCTTCGCCGAAGGTCTGGTTCACCAGATCTGTTGAAGGTCTGTTCAGTATGAAGGTCGCGCCCGGTCGGCAGAATTTTTGACTGACCGGCGACCCTATCAGAGAAGGGTCGGTGGGTATATAGACCAAAATAATGTTCAAAAAAAGTTTACGATCCAATCTTCTCAAAATATGGATATTTAGTCCTTTTACATTATGGACATAAAAACCCTCACTTTCTAAACACATTACCGTCTATGTCCCACGCTCAAATTTGACGTGGAGATTTATTAGCAAAAATTGTGGAGATTTATTAGCAAAAAATATGGAGATTTATTAGAAAAAAAAATGGATAGAAACAAATCATAATTTCTCTCTCCTCTAAACAGATTTGGAAAACAAATTTTCTCTTTCCTTTTATCCGAATCAATCAGAAACAAAAATCCTAACCAAAACGAAACGTCATCACCATGGATATTTCCAAATCAATTTTCTCTCTCTTCTTTACAGATTTAGAAACCAAATCAATTTTCTCTTTCCTATTATCTGAATCAATCAGAAACAAAAATTCTAACCAAAATTACTGTAAAGTATGTATAATTTCTTCACAAGTTTTTTTTGCATGGTTATTTTTCATCATAAAGAAGATTGTTTCAACGTTATGGTGAGATTTTGGGTTGATTTTTATGGTTTTTTCTGTTGTGACATAGTTGTTCAAAGCTTCGTCATAAATCAATTTTTAGAGATCTGTTTGATAAATTATGTCAATTTCTGTCTGGTATAACTTAAACTACCGTAAAGTATGTATAATTTATTCACAAGTATCCGTGATTTACCACAGGATTTGGTAATTTTTGATAAATAACCAATGATAACATCAAAAATTTAAAAGTTTTTAATTGATCAAACCTTGTAATTTCTGATAGTGGTCATTTATACGAAGGAATTTATATTGTATACTGATATACAATAAGTATGTTTTACAATGAGATTTAATGATGTACAACAAATTCTGATATACTAATGATAAAGTATAATTTTAAACGTTATATACCTAAACTGTAAATACGATATTATGTATAATTTACAATAAATTATGCAAATTTTATGAAAAATAATGAGACATTTATCACAAATAATGAAATCATGTTTCCTTTCCATGTCTTTCAATATGAACATGGAATCGCATTTCAATGGTGCCCATCCATGCACTATCCATTTGCAATCTTCAACAGGACACACAGCAGTAACACGCTTAGAATCATTCTTTATGAATTTGAAATCATGCCCGGTGTTGATGCTATATTGCCTAAGAGCATATCGCAAAGCTTTTGCACCCACAGGAAATAACTGTCCTAGTTCTGTTAGTTCTGTAAATATCTTATCCCAACCATCTGATTTCAGTTTGATTTTCTTATTTTGATTTGATGATTCTGCCTGGAACTCCATCTGTGATAACAAAGTGAGATAGATTAATTCAAATAAATTATATATACAAGTATATTATTTGCAGTAAATTATATGAACATTTGAATAAATTACATGTACTTTACAAAAAAGTACACAGGATTTACATATGTAAATCAAAGATGTTATAATATTGAAACGATAACTGTTTTGATATTAAATCATACATAATGTTCCATAAATTACGTATGATTTACACAAAATAATATAATGTTAATGTTATTCGTGAAAAATTTGCAGAACCAGAACATATATCATGTTCTCAATTTGATATACATCGCAGGGAAAAGTTTATATAATTTACGTTACATTATGGTAATTTATTCTAAAGTATATATAATGTTAATTATGTTACGAGTAACCGTGTGACAGAATCACGTTTCATCAATCTGTACGGAAAAAAATCAGATCTGGAGAAAATTTGAATATCATACTTTGCATAAACTCCAAATCTATTGATAACTGATATGACGATTGATTGCAAACAATAAGTAAACTCGATTTGTAAGATTTAGAAATGAAGTATTAATCTCATGAAGATCGTGATCATTAATACAAACTTTAGAGATAGAAAGACAATAATAACTTTCTTGATCTGAAACAAATCATCAAATAAGAAAATTGTTTACCTGATTAACAATTAAGATGATGATTTTGAATAGCTCTAATGATAATGAAACAAGTTAATGGAAGATTTTCAATCAAAACATAATCAGAAAACATAAAATTTGGTTTGAGTTTTACCTGAACTTAGAAACTCAGTTTTCTGTTTTAATGGAGGATAGTTTAAGAAGATGAAGATGTAGAGAAAGAGAGAAAGATAGCACGAGAAGGTTTCGGTTACAAAGTTTTTTGTTTTAATGGAGGATAGTTTCAGAAGATGAAGATGTAGAGAGAGAGAGAGAGAAAGATAGCACGAGAAGGTTTCAGTTACAAATTTAAGGAAGATAGTTATTTCTTTCTCCCTTTAGAGTCGGTAATTGGAGAGAGAAACAGGGAGATAAAAAAGGGAAACGAATATTGGTTGATTTGAGCTTAAATTAGATCTTATATATATGGAAGGTTAGTTTAGGTATTATAAATTATTTGGTATTCTAGGGATTTGTGTTTTCTCTCTAGATGACACCAAATGGACTAGATATCTATTTGTATTATTTTTTTTGGTTTTGAAACCCTTTATAGGATTAGAGAGGACTAAAAGTCCTATTAGGGTCCGTTTTTTGGATTATAAGCCCAAAAATTCATCAGAGAAAATGATGATGTGGCGTGATAGATGACGTGGCAGAGAGAGGTGATGAGATGGAGGAGAGAGCAACAGACATTTAACGGTAACGAAGAAAAAGGGGAGCCTTCTAGATATTTTTGATAAAGTAGGGGTTTCGCGAGAAGCTAATCACAAAGTCCCGCCTTTGGAAATAACCCAAAATGATTCTCTGTGGGGTTACTGGTCTATCCTGATCACCTAGGTATTTGACCAAGATTCAAATTGGGATAGTCTGTTTCAACAAAAAAAAAAAAAATGGGATAGTCGAGTTTGGGGATGCACCGGTACTTTTGCCACCCTCATTTTCTTTTTCTCCTCTATGTTTTTGTTTTTGTTGAGAATTCTCCTCTATGTTAAGGCCACCTTTCAAAGTCATATTAGCAAACAAACATGGCGCTCCTGGAGTTAATCACCCTTATTTCGTTTTTTTTGTCATAGTTTCACCAACTCTGACAATTTAACATCTCTCATGTGAAAATAAAGATGTCGGAATGGGTACATCAATTAATAATTGGTTCATTTCATTGTTACAAGAATTAGAGCAACTCTAACTTAAGGGGGTTTCCATCCAAAAGGGGCCCGACCTCAAAAATCAACTTTAATTCAAGATGAGATTAGGCTTAAAATTTGTGCGTGTGTGACACATGTGTGTGGATTTTTATGTGTTAAAAAGTGTATGTGATCTTGTGTGTGTGCGGAACACGTGTATGAATTACTTTTAGTTTTTTTTTTCCAGTTTCCTTTTTATGAAATTCAAATTTCTTTTTGAAAGTTATAAGTTGGCTCCCTAGGGTTGCCCTGGGGATGGGCCTCAAATCAGACCCAAGCATCCCGAGTTAGAGTGAGATGCTGATGCTCAAAATTTGAATTTAGACCTCAACCTCTTAAGGTTGAATTTAGTCTTAGTTCTGGCACAATTCCATCATATAAAACTTTTGGTTGTAAAGTTA
>BEHA01003003.1:24715-38637 GCA_002897215.1 Eschscholzia californica subsp. californica | reverse complement strand
TTTCCTTTCAATTTGGTGACCAATCCATTGTGATAACTTCCGATCACTCTCGGTCTACAAATCGGTCACCGCCGGTTGATCTTGGCCGAGTCCGACTCATATGGTCCATACAAATCATCGATTAGGAGTGTAATACACATTACATGTGATTTTTATTATTTGACATTAATCCTAAATCGATTTTGAGAAATTCTGATTTCGGGAAACCCTAGATATTTTGCTAGAGGTCTTAATTTCCAAAATTTTATTTGTGACAGCTTCTCTGTTTTGTGACAGTCGTTTGCCACAATTGCTTACTGTTGGAAATTTTTTTTTGCGACGGATTACTTCTGTCCCTTCTATCCAACTATTTCTAGTTGTGACACAATATTTTTGTCACCCTTTTCCTTTTGTGACACTATATCTTCATCATCCTCTTCATGGATCCTCGAGATGAATCGATTATGTCCATCGGTTCTTCTCTTCCATCATCAACTACATATGGTATCGTTTCCTCCCTCTCACCAAATTTTATTCGAGCTCGAGAAAGAAAGAAAAGAAAGAAGAAAATAATGAGATTCAAGCTTACGGAAGACAATATTATATCAAATTTATGTGCGATTACAAGTTCAAGTTGCAGACAAAGAATTCAGCATCATTGGCAATTGCTCGACATTAAACAAAAAAAAAATTAAATTCAAGTTCAAGTTTGAATAAGATCGTATGCGAGCAACATCCATCTTTTCCAAGTACAATTTTCAAGTTGGAAGTTGGAAACACCACAAGTTCCGCTTCCAACTTGAGGGGGAGTGTTAGAGTATAAAGATCGAGATGAATCGAGATCCGTGGATATCCGTATCAACCGTCCAAGATATATGAAGATATTATGAAGATATTATTTATACTTATCCTAGATAGAGTCCTAGGAAAATAAGATACCCAAATCACTCTATAAATAGAAGTGACCTCTATGTATTTTACATTGAATTGAGTTACATTGAGTCATCGAGTCTGTAACCAATCAATCCCACGATTGTGGAGATAATATAATATAGCCATTCATGGCTTTCTCCGTGGATGTAGGTCAGTGATCCTCCGACCGAACCACGTAAACTATTGTGTTCTTTATTTTAGTTTGTATATTCTATTCTACCAACTAACATGAACTTTCACAGTAGACAAACATCAACAAAATTAATAATTTTAATATCAAAATGAAAAGTATAGTTATCACATTTTGTTCTTGAGAATTGAGTAATATGGGTTCATAATTTTACTAATTTACAGAAACATTAGTCAAATGTTAGAGCGTTAGACTCTACAGACGGTAAGTAACTCATTCCTAGAAGGTTGTAGTGTAAAAGACATTTGTTCGTACGTAGATATTAGAGTTTCAATCTTGCCTCTCCAAAAAACAAATATATTAATACGTAACTGTTATGTCATTTCTCAAATAATGTTAGAATACGATATAACATAATTCTTCACTATGTAATCAATTAAACTAAAATTTCTTTGACATTTATTGCTTTGGTGAAGTGCTATAGATTTCTATATGAAGTAAACATACAAAGAGTAAAGTAAGAAACGTGAGTTTTATATTCAAAGCTGGTTAGTTTGATACAAAATATCTTATAAGAATTAACCATCTTAATCCATAAGAAGGACTGAAGGAATGAGGTGCCAGAGAGTTTGCCTCCTGATATGGGACAGACTTCAATGGCACAAAAAAACACCATACAATTTTCTATAAGAAAAAACTCCCATCTTCTGGATACAAGAACAAGAAATCAATGTTTCACCAAATCATTTATATTTCCTTCTTTCCATGACAAAGTTGTTACAGTTAGCCTGGCAGAAGATTTAGATGATTTTTAATGCATCAACTTATTTTAAATAATTATTTTGAGTCATATAATAAGATTTACTTCAAACAATTCAATTAGTATGTTTTAACTTATAAGCACCACCACTAAGACTTTAAGGTGGTGTTTGGGTTTCTCTTGTTGCCCAAATCCGACTTGTGTATAGCAAATAATCGCTCAAACAAATCAGGCGTGACATATTAGAAAATAAACAAAACAATCTAAAATTTTACTCGAGTCGTCTTAGACTTCTAGTCATTTAAGATTTGTCTATAGAGGAAACAAACACTACCTAAGTATATGTCTTAAAGTTTTTTTTTTTTCTTTTTTTTTTTTTTTGGAAATCAAAATTCATTTAAAGGCCAAAAGGCTAATGAGAATTACATCATGAAGTTAAAATAACAAAGACACAACCAAAACCGGACATACTAGACAAGTTATGCCCACTTGGGTTGCCTCTAACGCTGCCTGATCTTACGGGTGGGCTACTTCTAGTGCAGTCGCCGCTAACCAACTAAGAGTAGTTTTATAACTGATGTCTCTTTCACCTTCTTCTCTTCTCGCCGTCAACCGTCGGCGTGCAAATCTCCGTTTTGCGCCTCTGAATACGGTACATCGGTAGAGAGTTAGAAGTTAGTTTACTCGTAAACATGAGTTTTGAATAACAACAATGACAATTTTATCATTATTATTGTGAAATTTTAAATTAATATTCCAACTTATCCCCACTTTTAGTGGAAAAGACTATTAGATTATAGTTAACTTTTTTAGTTATGTCTTTTAGCAATCAAAATAGGTTCTTGATTGATAGAAGGACAACTTTGAGATTGATTTGTCTATTCTTTCAACAAAAGGAAAAAAGATTGATTTGTCTATGTACATTGTTTCTTAACAAGACATTCTTTATTGATGTTCTAATTAAGGTTCAATTATCTATTCAATGAGTGTTATTTTGATAGTTAGTTTAGTAAGATATTAGTATAATGACTTTATGTCAAAGTGTTTACAGCTCATTCTGCATCGCCACTTTAATTAAATTTAGGTTAAGTTCAAGTCATCAACTATCGACAATGATATGTGTACATACGGTCAACTCGCCTATACATGCCCGCTTCTCTGTGAAAGGGTTGTTGTAGTGTTGTTTGACACATGTTATGACGTAGTTAACCACCCGCAACACAGACCTCTCATGTTAGAGGTTTTTAAGGCAGTCCAGTCCGTATGTACAATATTTTCACCGGGAGAGTTGTTTTGTAGGTTGGTCTAGAATTTACCGAAAACAGAAAGTCATCCAATTTAATGGAAATGCTGCACAAAATTATGCTTGTAAGTATGAGAATTGAAAAGTATATTAGAAGTGATACATGTTGTACTTCCTGTAAACCAAATAAAAATAGGTGGCCAATAAGTGGACAAATAAAAGTCTTATGTGGACAACAATAATGGGTGGAAAAATAAATTTCTCCTTCATCTTCATCCTTCATCGTTTCTCTCTCATAAGAATTTACTAGAAAACAGAATTTGTTATAAGTTTTTCTCAACTTTACTCATTCTCTCTCTAAAAACACAATAAACCGTAACAACCTACGGCTAAATTGCCTACTGGTTGTAATCCTTCTACCAACTTAACAAGTACTCTTTCACGATCTCTTTTAAGTTCCTGGGATTTCATCTTTTCGGAGTTAATCTTCACCAAACTCATTTATTAAAACAGTGGGTAATTAAAAAAAAAATATTGAGATTGGGGAGTTTTTGATGATTATGGCGTTTGATTTTGGCGTCTTGATAGTTATGAAAATGTTCTTAAGAAGGAATCAAGTTCTCTCCTAGTACTTCTCTTTGTTCTACCTTTCTATTCATCCTTCACTAAATGTTTCAAGTTGTTTCAAAACATGGGTCTTTTTCATTTCAAATTAAAGCCTATCTCTGATCTCTCTCTCTCTCTCTCCAAATTATTTATCATACACCCACACACACAAAGACACAGACAAACCCATACACAAGTAAACAAAATATTTAGTATCTTCTTCTCCTGAGTTAAGTATTGTTGAGTTCAAGGATTGACTGATTCTTCTCTTGTATTGTTCTTTAACCAGTGGATGCATTTACCAGGTTTATTGGGGTTTAGATGATTATGCAGTTGTCCAAATAGAAACCCTATTTGTTGGTTGTCCACGTAGGAATTTCATGTGTCCCTTCATCGATTATTTTGTACACCCAATTTCAGTTGTCCACATAAGAATCTTGTTTGTCCACCTATTGGCCACCAACAATTTAATAGAGCATTCTCTAGTTCATTACAATTATGCTCAAAATATATGGTTTCATTTTATTATAAATACTGATTAAATAAGTTCTGTAACTCAATATATATCTTGTTTTTTTGTTTAAAGCAATACCATTAAGCATTCTCTAGTTCATTACAGTTTAAATTTTCTTGCCTGAAGAACTATGATCTGAACGTCTTATGAGTTCTATAATACTTTGCAAGTTCGTCCACTTCTACATTAACGGAATGGTCTGTTGTTTTACTGGTATTATGAAAAACCAAGAATCTGGTCTTCCTGCTTTAATAAAAACAGGGATACACTTTTGAGTGTCTTTCTAAAATAAATTCAGAGATAACTTTAATTCTAAAATTATTACTGTATTCTAACAGATTAAACAGGAAAAAAAAACTAATATAATTTAAAACAATGATAAACTAAAAAGTTAGAGAGAGAAAGCCGAGTCGAGTTGTCTCTTTCCTTAAGACAGTGAACACCCTGGTATTAGTACTAAAAACCAGTAAGGTGTTTGTCTCTCAGGATACAACGGCTGTACCTTTCAGTGTGACGACTAAGAGTATTTCGTTTTTCTGAAAGCGTGCGAACTTAGAACAAGCAGTAAGAACGACAGATGAATTGACTTCTTAAACTCTAAATGCTCTTGTAACTTTGAATGCTAAAACTTTTTTTTTTGTTTGCTAGATTTTGTTTGGTATTTATAGGAGTATTGGTGACACTTCAGACAGGTGCCTATAGACGAATGGATGCTTCCCAACAGTCATATTTGTTTATTGGTTTTCGGGTGCCATCTTGACCGTCAGATCTCAACGGATTTATGAAGATCTCGCGCCTTGAACGCCCACCGTTAGATCATCAACGGATCTATCTTAAGAGCGCCAAATATCCTGACCGTCAGATCATATCTATGATCGTAAAACTCGCGACGATGCGTACGTGCAAAGTGCGTGCTGGCGCCTCTAAAGCGCCCTAAACGCCCATTCGTCCACGCCGCGCGTGCGTGGTGCAAACCACGTGAGTCACCTTTCTATTTTAAAGAACATACCATAAATATATGGAAGATTCTATATAAGGAAATAAAATGTTTCCTCCTTCATAAATGTGGTACCCAGGCCAAACGAATTTTGTAATAACTCGGTCATACGGAATCGGATTTGGACAAAATTTGAGTCTAAATTCAAGAGCTCGACGGGACGAATCTAACTAGACGTCTTGATCGAGATTCTGATGAATATAGGTACCTCAAATTAAGGAAAAATCGGTCCAGCTCCTTTTGAACTAAGTACCGATTCCAACATGGTCTATATAATATTTACATCAACAAAAGCACTCGTTAAACTCCTAAAATATTTCAAAACATGGACTCCGGTTCGGTATGGGTGATATTTTTTTTTCGATGTGTTTGATTCCTCGTGTTTATAAATGTATATCTTCTTGGAAGAATAAGCATGTTATAAACAACATCCCCTTGTCTTTTGAGTTTTGACATTTTTTTGGCACAGATACTACTGTAGCTTCCAAAATATCTGTTTATGCTCCCAGACAAATGACAAATCATCTCCGTACCTTTCCTTCTTCGTTCAAAAATCACCCAAAAGCAAAAAATATATATGGGGAAACAAAATTCCCACTCAATTTGGACGCCTCCACCGTATTAGCAAAATTCTGAGTATGCGTTCGACTCGAGAACATGAGATTGTCATACTATACATTTAGAATTTTTGATCGGTAATACTCTCTTAATTTTTTAATCTTTGTAAACACCATAGTTTCTTGATGGTAACATTACTCGAAGAAGAGCAGTGGTGTCGGTCACTCAGTGGGTGGTCCTGAGTTACTTGGACGACTTGGCGGCTACCATTACTTTCTTTTTTTTCATAAGAGTAGAACCTGTAATTCCATCATGATGATACTAATTAGTATTACCTTTAGATTTTCATCCACTTACCTTTAGATTTTCATCCACCACTTTCATCTTCTTGCACAATGTTAATACTGAATGTTGGGAACATGAACCCTTTATGTTACTAGGGTTCTCTTACTAATTAGTATCATCACTGTTCCGTGGATCTTCCTAGTCACGGATCACTGGATTCATGTGTACACCCAACACGGATCATGTGATCCGTTGGCCCTTCTATAGGGCCTCGGATCACTGGACCCGTGACCTAAGAGATGACCGGACGGATCAGGTGATCCTTCTGGTCCTTCGTGTCGCCAATTTTTGATACTTCTTTATTTTTATTTTGAAAAGAAATAGAGCTTTTTTTTATTTTGGAAGAAGATGCAAACAAAGTTAAAAACTGGTGCTTATAGAGCTAACAGCCTATTGGCCTGGTACCTTTAGAAGCACCCTTCTCCAAGGCATAGAATCACAGCCTATTGGCCCGGTACCTTTAGAAGCACCCTTCTCCAAGGCATAGAATCGCAGCCGTTGACTGCTTCAATCACCACCATACAATCTCCTTCAAATATAGCACCCCAACTTCTTTCTTCCAAACCTAGTAGAACTGCTAACGTCATCGCCTCAACTTCACTTTCCATTGCCGTGCGAGCCTTCTCTGATCACCAAACCTGTTAGGTTTTTTTGATTAAGGCCGCTGCTGAGTATCCACCATTTCGGCGCTGTTGGTTGTTATTTTTATTTCTCATTTTTCCATCCCTCTCTTCCTCTCTGTCTCTGATTAGTTTCTTTTTTATTTATTTTTTGCTGTTGATAGTTTCATTTCGAGCCTTTGTTGATTTGTTGGTTGATTTGGTGTTTTTTAAGTTTTAGGAGTAAGATCCGATGATGGCATGTAATCTTTGAGACCTGATTATCTCTGATTTGATGAAATCTATAAGCATTTTCTGAGGATCATCATATATAAAGTTATTTAGGATTGATTTATTTGTAATTCTCAATTAGGGCGAATATTTTTTTTTTATTCTATTTTGGTGTTTGATTCATATGTCGGATCTGAAAACTAGGGTTTCTGGTAAATGATGAAGAATGCACTGGGCTCTGAGTAGATTAATCTGCAATATTGATGGAAATGCAGCCTAGAAAGCTAATTCTGATACCCTTTTTATTTTTAATTACTACTAAATGATTTTGTTGATAAAACAAATTAGAATCATGCTTATTGACGGTCTAGTGCTGATTAGAAGAATAAACATCAGGACTTAACATATTCATAAGCTATATTTCTGTAGCCACTACGTGTTTCAGTTTTCCCTCTTTTCATTCAAAAGAGAAAGCATTCACAAAGAGGCTTATATTTCTTCACAGGTTATCCTACAACTGTTTAGGTCCAACCTGTGACCTTTTTTGCGGTTAATTTTCTTCTCAGGGTCCGTTTGATACGTGAGAAAAGTGGAAAATCAGTTTCTGCTGTTTGATTGGTCCTTAAGAGTGAGAAAACTGAATTCTTATGAAAAAAGGTGGAAAAAAAGGAGTTTTATTTGCTCACAAAAAAGGTGGGAAAACCTAATTCCCACCCTCTCCCATAACACGCTCTCTCTCCTCATCCGGCTCTCTCTCAAACTCTCGGCTCTCTCCTTCACATCTTGCCGTACGAATCTACACCATTTATCCAAAAACTCGTAAAAAAAACAAGATGAACAAGTTATAACAAAAAACAAATAGAAACCCTAATTTAACCGAATTTTGGGTCAAGAATGAACCAGACGAACAAATTAAAACAAGGCCGCGGCTTTGGGGAATAACAAAAGATCTCCGGGGAATAAAGGACATATTTATGTTGAGTCCAAAAATATGAACTTTTTAATATTTGGCCTATATTTCTCTCTCATGCTGATTTTCTTTGTCACAGTTGCTCATTCTCTCTCTAAATCTCTCCATGGTTTTCATTATATCTCTCCTCTTTCTCACACTACTTCTCTCCCTCTCAAGCTCTTAAGCTTTTAGCCACTTAAATCTATTGCATTTAATCTCCTATATTACTATGAAAATGGCCTGGTGGGTTTACAAGTTTGATTTGGTTTAGAAAAGGTTATTTGGAATATAATCTTCAAGAAGAACTTGAAGATGCCCTGGTAGGTTGAAGAATTAGCAGATTTATAGATTAGAAAGAGGTTCACTAAACTAATCCGACTATTTTACTATGAACATAAGAATTAGGGTTTTCCATTAAATATCTAATACCAGCTTGAGCTACTAAATGCTAACATGAAAAACAAGATATTTGGGTAGTTGTTTGTTCATTGTTTGGCCTCTTTCATTCTTTACTTTCCCTGGTGTTGATTGAAATAGTTCTTTTACTAACTAGGGCATGATTTCTTGTTCCTTCTGTCGATTTGATCAGACTTCAGATTTGAGTTTTTGAGAAAATGAACAAATAAGAATTAGGTTTTTTGAGTTTTTCATATCCAAGAAGGGAAGTAATGAAAGATTGAAGATTTGCATTTTGGGTTTTCATTTCTTCCAATTACAGCATGATTTCTTCTTTTTTTTTGTCGATTTGATCAGATTTGGATTCTTGAGAAATTCAGCTATGATGATTGTCTTCATCGTCCCAAATCTGATAGATTTAGAGAGATTAAGAGAGGAAGAAAGGGAGAAGGGGCAAAATAGAAATGTTTTGGACTAAAAATTAATATGCACATTTAGCCTTTATTCCCCGGAGATCTTTTGTTATTCCCCAAAGCCGTGGCCTTAAAACAAAAACAAAGAAAACCTTAAAACTTTGCTTCAACCGACCTTTGCGTCAATGGAGGTGTGCTTTAATCAAACTGAACAAACTCTAAACGACTTTGAGAAGAGAAGAAGATAGGTAACCTGCTTTCTAGGTAGTTCTTCGATCTTCATCTCTCTCTGAGCTCTGCCTTTTCTCTCTGTAGTCTTACGGTTTATTGAAAGCAATGGGATTTGGGAAGAAAATAAGCTGAAATTCTAAAGGCACCCCTCAAATGCCTAACATTACATAACCTTCTAAAGGCACTCTCTCGATTTCCTAACTTCCTGTCAAACACCTAAACTTTGATTTCACATATGAACAGCTTAGTTTTCTTGCCCGTTCGAAAAACTTAGTTTTCTCATCCAAGTACTTTCTCACATATCAAACAGACCCTTACATCTCTTCTCTCACACTCATGATCTTTGTTTGGTTTCTGTGTGGTATTAAACTTTCTCTCTCACTGTATCTCGAGGCTCAGGGGAGAGAGATTTGAGAGAGATAATACATGGGAACCAGAGATCGAGAATTAATGTTTCACTTGTTTTAAGTGTTGTAGGTACTTACTTAGTGGCAAACTTTTTTGTTGAGGGACTTGGTGGCAAACTTGATAGTAAGTTTGTAGAGGAATGAAGCGCTTTTAATAACACTTGCGGGAGGCAAGTATAAAAATTCCTTTTAAAATTTGGAGAATTATGACCTAAGTAATCATCACCTAAGTAAGCTGACCTAACTAATTTGGTCTAAAATGTAAATAGATAGAGAGATCTCGTGAAACTGTGAAAGAGATAAAAGAAACTCCTACGGATAGTGACAAAAGAAACCCTACAGATTCTCTCACCTAGGATGAGAAGAAGAAAAAAACCCGTTTAGGAAGAACGAAGGCAACATCTCGTGAAAGAGATGATGAGTTTTGGGATGAGTTTTACTTCTGTTTAAGGAAGCCCCTGTTTGTAAATAAACCACTTTTCAGGGACTAGTTTTGAAAATCTCGAATCCCTTGTGAACATTTTGATACACGTGATATGCTATGTCCAGAAGGTGCGCCGGGATTGGGCCGGAATTCCCACCGGACATAGCATCATGTTTCTTTACTTTTTAAACAACTCATGTTTCCAGTTTTCCGTATAAATTATCTTTATGCTAGTCATCATGTAATAGAATTAAGTTCAAACACAAAGATATTAAAGACCCAAATCCCAACTTACAAATTTTGTGAATCCGACATTTCTGTATTAAATATAGATATTCTTTTTTGTTGAAAAAAATATAGATGTTTCTTATGACAAAATGATATTATACCCATAAAAGAGTATTAAATACCTATTTTTAATAAAATTCCATAAATATTAAACACAAATCTATCACCATATGAACAAGTAAGTCCTATATTGTCCTTTCCAGTTTCTAACTCCTATATTGTAGCTTCGTTTTCTTTTCACTTGTAAACTTTTGACTTATAAATAATACGAAGTTTACAATTAAAAAAAAAAAAAACAAGTAAGTCCCATTTATTAATTCCTCAACAAAAAAAAAGTCCCGTTTATTAATTCATAAAGAGAAAAATTAACAAAAAAAAAACGGAAGATCAATCAATCAATGGCGTTCAACCCACCAAGAAAACAGAATTCTACGAGTTCCTTCAAAGTAAGGAGAGGGAAGAAGCGAAAAAACCAAAACGTAAAGCTATAGTTGAAATCAGAACTGAACTTTACCAAATAACGATGTCAATCGTATGCCACACAAATGCGTTATTGATCTCACATATCCTGGTGATTTTATTGAAGATGTTCCTGTCAATCTCATAAAACCTCACAATGAGACTTCTCGGAGATTTTTAATCAGTTATGATTTCTACTAGTAACAATTATATAGTTACATGTTTTTAATTCAAGTAGGTCAGTAAGTCTTTCTTACCATTAGTAACAATTTAATTACTCCCTCCGTCCCATTTTGTTTGGGTGTTATTCCTTTTAAGGAAGTTCCAAACCACTTACTTTAGATAAGACTCATTTATTACTAGTTTTATTGATGTTTTCTAATATACCCTTACTTTTAAATTTTAATGCTAATAAAAAAGTTCTATTGATTCTACACTACTTCCAATGTAGTTTTCATTGAAATACTCTAAAGTAAATATGGGTAATTTAGGAAGATACATTTAGTTAGGAAGCAATAAATGAATTCCTTAATAAGTTGGATCTCCCAAAAAGTCAAATAAAATGGGACGGAGGGAGTAATAATAATGAATGGGTTCTCTGTTTTTTTAATTCCAGTAGGTCATAATTGTTTTTCTTACCATCAATAACAATTAAATCAAGAATAATGAATGGGTTTTATGTTTTTAATTCAAGTAGGTCATTACGTCTTTTTGATTAATATTCTTTGTGCCAGTAACAATCATTCTTGTCATTTTCTTGGGGTGTCGGACTTAGTAGTCTAGTTAAGGCTACATACTAGGCAATCCGATAGCATAGCATTCTATTGGCCTCAATCCGTGCTCTTCAATCCCAACATGGATTAAGCCCGGTCCAGATACCTTCAGACTTGACTAGTCCCTGATGCCTGAAGAGAGAAAGCGGGTTTGCATAAAAAAGATGGATGCCCCGTTTTCCACAACCAAAAAAGTCAAGAGAAATGTCTAAATGGAAATCGTCATCCATCCCATAACCAAAAGCTCCCACAATAATTTCGTCAAAAGGTTTCATAAAGATTTTGAATCTAACCTTTGGCCTTCGTTCTTCTTCTTAAACATGCCATCAAATCCATAATTATTTTCTATTAGTATATAACAGCCAGAACTGAAAAGAAGCAAATGCATATTTAATGTCCTCGAAGCCTTTTAATTAGTTTAATTTCCTTCTTATCAAAAAGAGAACTAGCACAAGAATAAGACCAAATAGGTGGAACTCTTCCCTCCCTTTGTTTTTCTTTATTAGGGTTGTTTTCTTTATCTCATCATCATCCACAATAGTTTGGTTAAACTTATGACTATTCTAAGTATAGATTGGATGTGATAGTGATCCATGAGTGTTTCAGATCAATGCTTTGCGTGGGTAATGGATGTTCCAATAAATTAAATTATAGTACCTCTTTTCCCCATTATGAATAAATAGGCCGTTAATTTTAATATATTTGCCCATCTTATTTGACTTAAAAAGAGAGAGGTAATCACCTAGCAAAGTATGAAAAGGCCTGGCCAGCGTTTTGGGGAAAGCAAAATAGTTTCCAGAGTGAAAAATTTTAAAGGGAATATGTAAAATTTTAGAAAATTTCCGGGGAAATAAATTTTAAGGGGAAATAAATCATTGCTTCTTCTTGTTCATCGTCTTCAACTCCGGCCACCATCTCCAGCCAAAACCACCACCATTTTCTTCCTCCTCTCCCCACTCTCTCTCTCTCTCTATAGTTTGTTTCTCTGTCTCTGCCCATCTCTCCCTTACCTTTTCTCTCTTAGAACTTCAAAAACAAACCCTAATCTCAAATACCGATCTCTTTCTCTCTCTTACCGTCTCTCTCTCTTTTACTTTTACTTTCTCTCTCATACACAGTTCCGTCGAATGAAAACTCTTCCTTCGCCGGAACAAGACCTCGAATACGGCAAACCCTAAAACAGAAGAAACACTCTTCCTCAAGGTTAGAAGGTCGGTGAGTAAAATACTCCGTATGTTTTTGGCTTTAAAAATGTGATATTTTCTTCAATAATAACCTAATAACATGATTTGGGTTGTTTTAGTTTATGATTTTGCTTTTCAGTGAAGCGAAAAGAAGAGATGAAAAGAGATTGAAAAAGATGGGTTTTTTGCATGAACCCATGTGCTAAAAGCTTCTGAGCTAGGTTATCTTCTTCAATTTTTAAATTGTCGAAATCAAAATCTTCTCCTGCTATTCACTTTTTATTGTATTCAATAAAAAATGGAACAACAAAAAGGAACAGTCTTTCAGCTTTAAACCTCCATTTACAGAGATCCTTTGGTCTTTCAATTAAACCAGGCAATTTAACTGGTTCAATCCAATGTAAGAACAATGTTACCACAAATGATGATTTGGGTACTCCCCAATTTCATGGAGGATACTTCTCCTGTTGGAAAGAGAACGGATTTGAAGAAAATTATGATGAAGATGGTGGTGTCCGGATCTTGGTGAAGATGGTGGTTGCCGGATTTTGGTGATTCCGACAACCCTTGCCGGAATGGAGAAGAAATGTTCAAAAATTTTATTTTCCCCCTAACAATTAGAAAATATACTGGTCAAAGTTGACCAGTTTTTGACAAAATTTTCACACAGTTTTTGACAAAATTTTCACACCCCGGAAACTATTTTGATTTCCCCAAAGCGCTGGCCTATGAAAAATACCAACATCTTTTCATTTTGTAATAAAAGGAAAATTGATTTATTTTATATTCTTGAATAATAAATTTGATAATCCAATTGTTTTACATGAATAATTCTCACATGGAAGATGGCGCTACAGCGCGCTGGTAAGTAAATATATAATAAGTATAATATTTATATTATCTCTACTCATTACCAATTAATTTTGAACTAACTTCAACTACAAGTATTCAACATGGTAAAAATCAAAGGGTACCTGCTAAAATATACTCACAATTAGTGGCTAACATATTCAGGTGGTGAGTTTGTGATATACTCTGCCTATACAGACGTAGGTTTTTTTTTGAAACAAAATTAGATTGGAATATTAGTTTATGGAATTATAAACGGAAAAATAGATGGCGGTGCCTCATTACATGCTAATCACTTGACCTATTATTTGTAAAACTTTTAAAACTTGTTTTTCCTCTATTACCTCCAATTTCTCTATGCGAAGTGAAACTTTTAAAACTTGTCTGTTACGACCTTGAAGGTCTGTTCATGGACGGACCTTCAAGGTCTGTCCACGAACAGATCTGGTCTGTTCGTGGACAGACCTTGAAGGTCTGTCCATGGACAGACCAGATCTGGTCTGTCCATGAACAGACCGGATCTGGTCTGTTCATGGACAGACCAGATCTCCGGCGAAGGAGACCTTCGCCGGAGTATTAGAGAGAGAGAGAGGAAGAGAGAAATTTTTTTTTTTTTTTTTTTATGTTTGGAGGTCGCCGGCCGGAAAACTG
>BEHA01003003.1:0-24539 GCA_002897215.1 Eschscholzia californica subsp. californica | reverse complement strand
CTAAAATTAAAAGCCCCTTAGCAATAAAAAATAGACATAAAAGTCAATCTTATTTGACTAGTTTTAAGAAAATTCTTTATTCCCCGGAGAATTTTCTTTATTCCCCAAAGCCGCGGCCTATCGTAATTGACTTCATTTTTTTCCCTTTGTTGAAAGTGTTGAATTAGATATGATGATATTTATTTTCTATTTTTAGATTTTGTGGCTCATGTGCCCTATTTATCTAAGTAGTTGACTCAAGTTTATGGTAAGTCTTCGTGCAAACAACTTGTGTAAAATATATATATGCATAAAATAAGTCCATACTAAGACATTTTAGTATAAGATATTTCAAATAACTATTGTCTCTTGAACTAGAAAATTCAGATTAAGACAACATCAATAACATACGATACTTTCAACAAAAACTAAATAAAAAAAATAAGATGACATAAGTACGATAACCGCCGAATTTTAGTCTTGAAAGAAACGAGTCTAAAATCCAGCTGAATACTGCTCTAAAATCCAACTAAATTAATGACCTAAAGTCAATCTAATTACATTATTTATACCTTTACCGAAAGGGATTCAGTAAACCAATAGTTTCACTTCCATTGGGAATCGAACTTAGGACCTCTAAAGTTTAGGAATACATGCATTACCAATTGAGCTATCAGTTGTGGACAATTTTTTTGTTTGTTTGAGAAGCCCCACCTCTTCGAGATTGGCTGAAAAAACATTTGAGAAGAAACTATAAGTAGATTTCGGGGAAGAAAGGAAGTCAAGGGTTTTCATGTGAAGGTTTCTAGGGTTTCGATCTAAAAGTTTCTAACCTCCACTCTTTAGGTAACGAACGAAAATCCCAACTTCTTCGCTATTCTTCCTTCTATCTTACTGCTATGTTTCTTCTTCTAAAAATTCAACCCCAACAAACTATGGTCGGTTTGAGGTTCTTTGAATTCAACCTGCTCAAAGATAAACCACAGTGTTTCTTTCTTACTTTTGGTAATGCGTGATCAATTGAACTGGTTATCAAGAACTTTTCCTGTTTTTTTTTTTTGCCTTTTTGGTTTCATTACTAATTTCTTGAATTTGATTTGATAATGGGCGTTTAATGTATAGGTACGAACTTAAGGTCCTGCCGTCCAGGAATTAGCAAGGATTGAAGAAATTTTCAAGATAATAGTACAAATTCCATCTTTGAAGTGTTTAAATTTTCTTCTTTCGTGGTTTCTTCTTCCCTCGACTAGGGCTTTTCTTCAGTCTACTTGAGTTGTTTGCCTAGGTTCCCTCAAGCTAGAACTGGTGAAACTAGAAGAAATCGACTTTCAAACCTTCAGCAACATAGTCAAAATAGGTAATTAAGATATATCTGACTATATAGATACAAAAACATACAATATTCATCAAAAAATTATCTCTAGATAACAACAGAAGTGAGTACATGCAAAAAGTAAGAAAAAAACAAAGGAGAGGGTTAATTGCTACTAAGGCTGGGAAAAAGTCCGCAAACCCGAAACCCGCCACGGGTACCCGGGTCCGTTAGAGCCCGCGGGTACCCGAAATCCGAAGGCGGGTTAACCAGACCGACCCGATGAAATCAACGGGTCAGGTACGGGTTTTGAAGTGCTACACGACATCCCGCCCGATAATCTTTACCTAACATAACCCGCTTAATAATGTCATCTATTTATACGATAATACCTATACACATTATATGTATACTTGCTTATATGTATTTATGTATGCATGTATAACATATATATATATATATATACATATATTGTTGTCCAAGTGCCGAATGCCCTTGACACAACATTGTTAAGAGAAACTTAATTAAATTTTAGTTTCGATACCATCGAAATAGAAATATTTTGGTCATTTCGACCGAGATATTTTGAAACTTTAGTGAAAACCCGATACTCGAGAAACCCGAAAAGTATGACGGACTTGGACGGGTTTTGGACACTAGGATTTTTTAAAATACCCGCCCGATTAAACCCCAATCAACAGAGAGTTTCAAAGTCCGACCCGACCCGATCCGATGAATGACATGAACCCGACCGATCCGACCCGGACTGATTCCCAGCCCTAATTGCTACAGGTAGCCACGATTCTTTAGGATCTCAACTTCCCCTCCCAAGGTTTACTCAATCCAACAAGCATCCAATTTTTAATACCAATAAACCTAACTTAGCCAACTCATTTTCTCTCTATAAAAGCCACTTTTCCAAGTTAACAAAACCTTCTTTCCAGTCGTTTCTCCTTTATTTCGTAAATCCGTTCCTTGTTTTCTTCCTATTTTAATCCCCCATTTGCTTCTAGGGTTCTTCACCTTTCTTGCTCTTTCAATCAAGACGACCTCGTCCAGCTAAGTTTCTTCTTCATTTTAAATTCATATCTGGTTTATATTTCCAAAGTTTTATTTGGGTTTTACATTTCAGATTCAAAGCTAGGTTTTTTTTTACTCTTTCAGTTATTATTCCTGATCTTGAATCAAACTACTTATTCTTGTAACGATCTTCAATGATTTTAGGTTTATTTGATTTGAAATCCTCTATCTGATCTTTATGAATTACTCAACTCTTTTACGCCGGATACGCCTTCTTCAATCATTCTCAGTTGTTTTACTCTACTGGTTTTACAATTTCTCTTGAACTGGTTCTTCTTTCTATTTGATTCCCATTTATTGCAAATACCCACATTAGATCATTCAAATTCATAATCTGGGTTAATGAGTAAAAGGACCATATCAATGGCTCAAACTATGAGTTCAGGATCAGAGGGAGGAGATCCACATATGGTTCTTGATGAAAGGAAAAAGAGAAGAATGTTATCGAATCGAGAATCGGCTAGACGATCCAGAATGAGGAAGCAACAACACTTGGATGATCTGATTAACCAAGTAACTCAATTGCAAAAAGAAAACAATGAAATTGTGAAGAGTATCAATGATATTACAGAGATTCACATCAAGGTTGAATCAGAGAACAACATTTTGAGAGCTCAAATGACAGAATTGACTGATAGATTGCAATCTCTGAATTCTGTATTGAGAATTATAGAGGAGGTTAGTGGGTTTCCAGTGGATATCCCAGAAATTCCTGATCCTCTTCTTAAACCCTGGCAGTTTCCTTGCCCATCACAACTAATCATGGCATCTGCAAATATGTTTCAGTATTGAATTTGAATCATCTTTCAGCAGCTAAGTTGGGTGAGAAAAAGTTATGTTCTTGTTCTAGTTTTTATTTGCCTTAGTCTATTATGTATTAGTATTTTGAACCTGTTTAGTGTTTTAAGTTGAATCTTAGGGTTGGTAGTGGTCATGCTGTTCTTATCTATTTATCAGTATATGGTGTTTTACTAGTTGGGTATCAAAGTGGTGGTGTTTCTGTATTTGGATTTGCATATAATATATAGTTGGATGTTTTTCAAATAGTTTCGTGATTCTAACGTTTTAAGTTCCATTCATTCTAAGATCTTGTTCATTAAAGCTCTAAACACGGGTTATTCTTCTGTTTTGAATCACCAAAACATATACTGATATACTACATCAAGGGAAATATTCATAAACATAAAACACACGTTTGAGTAGTCGTTTCGAGTACATCTTCCTTAGTTCCTAGTGAACTTGAACAAGGGAGTTGCTTGGTTGTGGGTGATGTTGCAGGAGCATTCATATGTCTTGGGTTTTAAGTTTCAGATGGAAATCTCGATCGAGTTCAATTAGGATATCTCAGAACTTGTAAGTTAGTTATGATTGATGAAACTAAACGCGAAACCAGTTTAAGAGTAACTAGTACTGTTTATATAGATGATGAATATGAATATCTTCTACTTAAATAAGTACTTAGTTTGCAGTTTCTTTCATTCAATTTAACATCTAAAAGAAGAACAAGATAAACATAAATATCAAGTTTAGAGAGATAAAGTACTGTGCAACCCCCCTCAGGCCGTCCTCACAAGGCATCATCCATAGCAGCAGCAACTGGAACCTTCAATTAATCGTCATATGTTCGGCACTCATCAGTCTCTGGGTTGTCCTTGCAGTAAGCTTCCAAAGGATCAGTTTGCTTCTGTTTGAGTCGTTCGTCACTCGCAGCAGCGCTAATTTCCTCCACCTCGTCCCATGCAGCGACACACTCACCGCTGACAGGGTCACCTGCACAGACCTCTTCAGCATTCTTGACACTGTCTGCTACTTGGTTGGATAAGCTATCTGGTGCAGCCATGGCTATGATGCTCATTCGACTACCTTTGAACTGGTTTGCTGGCTTCCATGGGTTGTTCAAGAATGGAGGAGAATTGATGGTTTTGGTGGTTGATCCTGCCTTGGCTATCACTGTTGCTGCAGTGAAACTTACTCCTGCAAGTGTTGTTGCCATTGTTACTGAAAGATGAGTGATATGTGTGTTGGTGAAGGCAGGGGTTAGAGAGAGAAAGATGGTGGTGGTAATGAAGAGAGGGGTTAGAGAGAGAAAGAGATAGAGTGATATATGGTAAACAAAGAAATTTTGATTGGGTTTCCTGTCATTTATGTTCATACATTTCTTATCAGATATTGCACCAATCATTTGGAGACACGCAAGGCAAAGAAAGGAGGTGAATTAAATATCTTCTAAATTTTGTACTTCAATATTTTGCCCTTCACCATGTTTGCCCTAGTTTTGTAAAGGGGAGTTATCACTTATCAATGGGAGGGGAGTGCTAGTTACAGCAAGAAAGAGCTATTTGGAGAGCTGAATTTTTGTTATTTAGAGATATTTTTAAATCTGGTCCAAAATACTTAAAAATTACGAAAAGGGCCTTATTATCAACCAGATAGAACAAGAACACCCCAAATCTGACAAGTCAATTAGACAATTACTTCCTATTCCTACAAGTTGCGGTTCATCTCTAATGATTATCTCCGACCACCATCTTCAATCACTATTTCTGATCACTATCTCCGATCACCATCTCCGGTCATCTTTTCTCATCACTACCTCCTCTCCCACTCTTTATAAGGAATTTTGTTGAATAAAGTATGACAAGGTAACCATTATAACAGGGAGTTCCTTGAGAGGATAACTAGACTCAAAAAGTTCTGGTGGTTCCTACATTTGTCTTATTAACCTCCTATTTAGCAAACTCATTCTGAATACTATCGCAGTAGAATTAGATTCAACCATCATCGTATATTGAGAATTCATTACATTACTGAGCCACTAGTGTATATTGAGTATTCAGCTTTTTTTGTAGTTTTCAGTTACAATGGTCCACTTTCTCCATACTGTCACAGGAACTAAATGACACTCGTTGCACTTTCTTCATAGTTAAGAAATTGGAGCTCCGACTGATAAACTCGTCAACAAATTTAATGAGCTCAGCAATTCATGGAGTAATCTTCCAAAAGTCCATCAATGACCAAACTAATGAGGTAACTTCGTGCAATGATTCTCACTGGCCATCTAATAAAAACGAAGCCATTTCATTCAACTGTTCATAGATCTCTAAACTCTGAGGATGAGAACGATCACCTGCAGTAAACTCATGGATAGAACCATGCAACTCAATGGAACTACACCCAGGCATTTTTCTCACTCCTACTGCTTTCATGGTTTTTCTAAGCTTTCTAACATCTTTCCACCTTTTACGAATTGCATAAATGTTCGATAAAAGAACATAATTACCATCATTTAGTGGCTCTAGTTCAATTAGTTTCTTCCCTACTTGTTCTCCCAGTTCAAAATCCCCATGAATTCTACAAGCACCAAGTAGAGCTCTCCATATATTACCATCAGCATCCATCGGCATTCTCTCTATGACATCTTTTGCATCATTCAACAGACCTGCACGACCAAGAAGATCGACTAAACACCCATAATGCTCGATAGTTGGTTCCAACTTATAATCCTCCACCATACTGTGAAAAACTCGTAACCCACCATCAACAAGACCTGAATGACTACACGCAGATAAAACCGAAATGAAGGTAATCTCATTCGGTTTTGTTCCCGTACCCAACATCTCCGAGAATAGCTCAAGAACTTCTTCTCCACGCGAGTGAATTGCTAATCCTCCTAATAAGGCGTTCCATAAAAACACCTTTTTGATCGAGGACTCTCGAAATATTTGAAGAGCAAGATCAATTCTACCACATTTGCTATACATATCTACTAGAGCAGTAGATAAATAAGCATCAATTTCAATTTTATTTTTGTCGATATATGTATGAATCCAACGTCCTTGATCAAGAGCTCCTAAGCTAGAACAAGCAGAGAGTAAAGTTGTCATTGTTACCTTATCCATCTTAACCTTTGCGACTTGCATTTCTTTGAAAAGAGTCAGAGCTTCCTTGTTACAACCAGCGTTTACATATCCACTAATCATCGCACTCCAAGAGATTGTGTTTCGTTCCGGCATTTCTTCAAACAAACGAGATGCCTCACATAATAAACCAGCATTGGCATAACCCACAAGCATTATAGTCCAAGAAACTATGTCTCTTTGAGGCATTTCATCAAACAGAACCTTAGCATTATCTAGTTGTCCTGATTTAACATACCCATCAAGCAAACAATTCCAAGATACAATATCTGGGTTATCAATTTTTTTGAACACAGATTCTACCACAGAACCCACTTCTCCAATCTTCACATAGAAATCCATTAAAGAGTTCCAAGAATGAGTACCAAATTGGGTTGGACATTTAATCATCTGGGCATGAGCTTGTTTCCCCTCAAAAACAGCAAACAATTTAGAACAGGCAGAAAAGACAAAAGTAAAAGTAAATTCATCAGGATCAACAGAGTCTTCACATAACATTCGATAGTAAATAACAAATGCTTCTCTGTAATACCCTCGATTCAAATAGGCTCTGATCATGGTATTAAATATAAAAGAATTTAGAGGAAAATCAATATTGTCAAAGAGCTTTTGAGCATAAATGATAGTTTCTGGTTCATTAGAAGAGGCCAAGGACAAGAGGAGTCGACCGAAAGCGTGTTTTTCGCGAATAAGAGAGGTTTTGATGAGAAGTGAGTGAATTTGAATGAATTCGTCAACATGATGAGAGATTTGAAGGAGATAAATTGAGGGATGTGGTTTATTGGGTGGATATTTTCTTTGAGGGGTTACTACGACTGTGGTTCTAATGGGTTTTGTGAAGGGAGGAAGAGAAGATGCAGCAGAGAGGTTCATCTCCTGATAAGTGTCAACTGTCAAGACTTGGAAATATGGTAGTTAAGTTGGTTGGCTCTTGAACTTTTCTTTATTTAGGGGAAGTTTTTAAGAGGGCCTCTTGTAAGTGTTAAAACGCAGCAATTTTCCTTGCCAAATTTGCCTTGAGGGGGTGTATTTAAGAGTAATGCAGGGCGCCTCTAAAACTTCCCTTATCTCCAGGGGACTGGTGTAAACAGTTACACGTTACATAATTATTTACTCCCCGCCATGCGCAAACCCAATTACTAGGTATAGCCCGTGCCGAAGGCACGGTGCTTTCTATTTTCAAAGTGAAATATATTTTTCTTATTGGTCTCAGGACTTTGAAAATAAATATTGTATTACGAATAATATTATTTTCATAAATGCGACCAAAAGAAAATACGTCAAAATGGAATATGTTACATGGTAGAAATTTCTCGCAACATCCACAATAAGAGAACATAATGGAAAAACTTCTAAAACATATGGTGTAATTGATAGGATTTAAATTGTTTCGGAGATAGAGAGATGGAATAGATGTTCACGTTCAATGAGATTATATTCCTAACTCATGAGATCTTATTTTAGACACTTTATAAAATTAAGATTACAAAGAAATCGAATAGACTTTTGAACATGTCGTTCATAAGGTATAAGAAAACAAACAACTACTTACACGGATAACACATAAAACATATACCCAAGTCATGTTTTACCATTTTCTTCGTCTCTTCAAGACCTCAAAACTCAAACACCAAATGTCTTCAAGCAGGGAATATAATTCGCTTCGCCTGCTCATCTGTATACCACACATCATTGAACATAACCTTTCGGGAAAATGAAAAAAAGAGAAGGGCAAAGGCTACACTTGCTTCGGGTCATAAACGACATACTCATTATACTCTAGAAGATTGTCTTTGTGCTCATAGGTGACAACTCTGCTATACACCCCCCAAAATCACCCTTTTATGTGAAGCACTGTTAATGTACATGATCTCTGGGGTACTAACCTTTGTGGTTTCATCGCCCAAAGTAGCAACAACCAGAATGAGGTATATTCGAGTCTATCAACTCCCGTGAACCCATACCTAGCAGTCTCGGCTGAAGTGTCATGGCATACTATTACCATCCCAAACTACTTTTTCAAGGCCCACATTTGTCATATAAATGATGGATAACACTTTTGGTCGAGAGAGTTTAGTTTGTTGTACCACATACCCAGGGAGAGGGTGGAAACAAATTGCTTGAACCCTTGTTCAAATGCCTAAGTCGATCAGAGCTTTAGCAGGCTGACACAAAAATATACTTAATAAACAACAACAAAATCATCAAGATAAACGATGTGGCAACACTAATATAAAACAAAAACATAAGTAATGGTATTTTCACGTATGGTATATAGATTATACACATAGAACATATAGATATCTGGATATGTAGTCATGCAGATATATAGAACCGTTATACACACCACATCGTACAACCTTGTTGGGGAGGTTTTTAATTTCATCGCAAGAGGTGCGCTCAATAGCAAATGCTTTCTCTAATGATACTCCGTAGCTCTATAATATCAAATCAGAAGACCTGCCCAATATCAATTTGTACTTTCTACATTGTAAGTTCCTAATTTCAGAATTTTCGAGGAATGCAATACTTCCCACATCTTCATGTTTAACAAGTTCATAGGTCTTCTCAAGGTATGGCTGGATCATTCTCTAGTGGTCGTTCTTTTGGTCAACTGGACTATTTTTACATCCCAATTTTCATGCATTTATCTGGTAATGGATCATCCGTAGTTGAACCTGCCATGTCTCTTATGATGCGTAAAGCTACATTTATGTAATGGTTGTTTGTAATAGGAAGGCAGGTATCTTATATCATCTATATTTCGTCGCTCATCTAAAAGATAAGATTATAATTTTTTTTTTCTTACCTAATCTGCAATCTCAATGTTGTCCCTGAAGATGAAAGACCTTGTAGAATTCAGTATAGTAAATTGTTTCTCGTCTGAAACAAAAAAAATGTAATTGTGGTGGATGTTGAAAGGAAAAAAACATTCAGGGGGTTCTGATCCCATCTCTATAAGTGCATATCGACATTCAACCAAACTGAAGTACTACTATTGAAAGATTATAAAGAAGATAACTGAATCTGAATCGTTCTACTATTTGTTTTGGTTTTGTTGGTTCAGATTTCTTGTGTACTTTGTGCAGATTAATTGGACGATATTTGCACCCACTGAACCGAGTGGTTCGGATCTATAGTGCTCGACCTACAATTAGTGAGACCTCTTTTACAACCTTCAATCATGTACTGCCTATACAAAAACGTAATTGTGGTGGATGTTAAAAGGAAAAAAAATACCTTCTTTACTTCACATAAGTCATTATAAACAACTAACGAGAAATTCTTCAACAACTTCGCATTTGTCAACACTAATCGACTATAACTCAAAAAATTGACAAATTTCGACAAATATGAATTAAGAGAGTGAGGAAAATTCTCACAATTTCGACAAATATGTAGTGCTAGTACATGATCTTCGGACTCAACGCCCCTGGAAAGAGAACAATTAAGTAAATTTCAACCATTTCTATCAATGATAAGGTCACTGAAAGAGAATAATTAAGTAAATTTCAACCATTTATATCAATACAGATTCCTATCTATCAAGAATCAAGTTGGGATAAAATCAATATCTATCTTTTGGATTTTTTTTCATGAAACACGAAGATCGAGGGTTTTCATGTATCTTCGAAAGAGTAAACACATAAACTTACTGTGTTTTTATATTGAGCCATGATTGATTATATCTCTGGAGGTCATTGATGGAGCTCCTCTAACAACACTGAAAATAGATGATCATGAAACAAACAACACTGCAAGGAGAGAGTTTCATTAATTGATGGAAATCTTGAACAGAAAAATTAAAACTTGGAATAACGAACATAAAACAACTACTTAGTTGTTAACATGCCGCCATTATCAATAAACAAATTGAACAAAAATTCAACATGAACTTGAAAACAAAATTACAGAAAATCAAAACTCACAGTATTGAATTAATCGAACCTTGCACTCCATGAAAGACCCAAAAGTTTTGCTGCCAAATATTATTTACCCCTGGAAGGAAACCATAAATTGACATGGGTGAGGGCAATCGATCTACTTCACTATTAACAACTGAGCGAAAAAAAAAACTTAGCAAAAGTTGTTGGGTATGGAAATTAGATCGGACATACCCTGAGTACTGATGAATATAAGGTTTCAATCTTTGGGATCCAACTAATCAAACACTTTCAACCAATTAAACATTTCTAACCAAGTAACAAAAATTGAAATAAAAAAATTTATGATATATATAGAGTATATCAGAACCCTACTCAATAGTAATAAACGTTCAAATTGAATTAAAAAAAAAATATCTCCCACTCACTGTGATTAGGGTTTAGCTACAAAGATCAAATTCATTCCTTTCTTCACCTTGATTTCTCTGAACCCTCAAAATAGAAACATGAAGAGAGATAAATCAGAACCCTAATCACAGTAAAATGAAAACTTTAATCAGAAAAATGAAGATTTGAGGGGAAACTTCTTCTTAATGGTCGAATTTCACCTTGGTGGATTTGGTAGCGGATCGACTGAAATTGATGATGTTATATCAGATGTTGGATATAGAAGTGAGGTTCTGACATAGAGAAGTCGAAGAAAGAGAAACGGTGGTGGGAGATCAACTGATCGTGGATGATAAAGAAGAATAACTGTAGACTTTTTTTTTGTTTTATTGATTCTTTGAAAGAGATATATTTGATTCAACAACTAAGTTTAGCTTCTGAAGTTTTTTGAGGAGAGAGAAGTTCCCGTATGACGTCAGCGTCAATGCGTTTTTGCCCTCTCCCCTTTCCACTGTAACCCTAATTCTTAACCACCAAATCACTCACAATTAACCAGGTCAAATAGCAAATCACCCTCACTTTCCAGTAGATCTAAATTTAAGAACACCACCATAGTAATCACTACCGATTTGAACTTTTTCCATCCATCTCAACCAACCAATTATTATACAAATCAAATCTAGGGTTTCACTATTTCTTGAGGTAACTACGAGAGATTTTGGGGATCCTTTTGTTGATGATCTATCCTTCTTTGTAAGTAGTCTCGGTCTCAATTGCAGCCATTGGAAGTTAGCAACATGGATTAGGTGAAACACACAGAAGAAAGCATGTTCTTGCATGGGATATGGGAGTAATCTATCTAACTGCTTTGCTGCCTATAGTTATCTTCATAGCCTTATACCCAATCAACAAAAGAGATTACTCTCTTATTGTTGTTCATGGTGAACTCCATCAACCATACCAGGAGAAAGGCGAAAGAAGAAATTCCTTTAATTTAGACTTCCTTCAACCTCTTCAGACATCAGGGCAGTAAAACCCCTACTTTCTCTTTAACTAGGTTTTATTTCAGATTTATTAGTTGTTTTATCTCCTTGTAATTATCTAATTGTTTGCATGTTCTGTCTTCTTGCTTGGTTGTTCGTCCTTAGACAATTTACTCTCCGTCTATAGCCTACACCTATTCATAGCTAACCTAGCCCTAGGTTAGTTCTAGACCAATCTATCCGTTCCAATAGCTCTACTCACGTCGATCGAATCACCATTAGTAGGATCAGTTATTTAGCTTCAGCAGCCGAGTAGCAGCGTTCAGACCCCTTCCCCTATCTCATTTTGTCGCTACTTGGTTATAGTCTTCCCCTATGGAGATCTCGATTATGGCATGGAATGTTCGAGGATGTAACAACTTTGCTAATCGCAAACATCTTCTTAGCCTTATCAAGGATCACAACCCGGACATTATTTTTCTGTCCGAAACCAAATGCATGAATGTGAACATAGATAGGATGTTGAATCTCACTAATATTTATAACAAGCATGTTATTGAACCAGTTAATAAAGCAGGAGGTCTTGCCCTTTTTTGGGCTCCCAATTATGACATTGACATAATTTATGGTGACAATAATATGATTCATGTCAAAAGTACCCAGTCTGTCTCTGGTAGTCAGTTTTACCTCACGGGCTTCTATGGTTGCCCGTACAAGAACAATAAAATGAAGCCATGGGATACCCTGGCTCATCTGATCCCTGATAACAACATCCCTTGGCTAGTTATAGGTGACCTCAATTGCATTCTTGATCAATCAGAGAAATCGGGAGGTCAGCCGGCTCACCTCCCTACTATTCAGCATAGCAAGAACATAATTAATAATTTGGGGTTACATGATTTAGGTTTTAGTGGTTATCCGTATACTTGGACTAACAGACAGTTTGCAGGAAACCTTATTGAAGAGAGACTCGATAGAGCGTTGGCTAATTATAAGTGGCTTACCAGTTACCCACATTCTAAGATCAACCATCTTGCTACTCTTGGTTCTGATCATAATCCTATACTTCTCTCTACCAAGAATTCGTCGGCTCTTGGTCGTAAACCCTTCAAATTCATTCGTACTTGGATGTCTCACCCTAAATGCGCCAGTTTCATTAAATCCAACTGGCTCACCATCCCCAACACTATTCAATCCAAACTTAACTCCCTTGCCATTAAACTCTCTAAATGGAATAAAGAGGTTTTCGGTAATCTGGAGAATAATATTAAGCAGCTCACTCATAATCTTCAATTAATTAAAAACGCAGAGGCGTTTAAAAACACTTATTCCCAGATCGAAACTCTTCTACTCCAGCAAGAGAGTTTATGGAAGGAAAAATCGAGAATTTCCAATATTAACTTGGGAGATAGAAATACCCAATATTTTCATGCCAAGGCTACTACTAGGCATCGTAAGAATAAAATTCTTTCCATTAAGAGGGAAGATAATTCTTGGTCCAATGATGAAGTGGAGACATCTAATATCTTTTCTAATCATATCCAGAAGATTTCCTCGACTGCAGGCTCTAAGATGTCCCCGACTATTATGGAGTGCTTCTACCCTCAGATCTCTTCCGCTCAGAATGAGTCTCTCACTGCGATTTCTCAGTATGAAGAGATTCGGATTGCCACTTTCTCTCTCAAGTTAGGCGCAGCTCCGGGTCCTGATGGCTTCCCGCCTTTTTTCTACCAATCTAATTGGGATACTGTCAAGGAGGATATTCAGCTTATGACATCCTCCTTCTTTCAGAACTCCACTTTGCCGGCTATGTCTAATCATACACACATATGCCTTCTCCCCAAAACCAAGACACCCCAATCGCCGGCAGACTACCGTCCGATTAGCTTACTAAATACCACTTATAAAATCATTACCAAAATTCTAGCCAATAGACTGAAACCTATCCTTGCTGACATTATTTCTCCTTTTCAAGGTGCCTATGTGCCAGGTAGACAAATCACTGATAATATTATCATCAGCCAAGAACTCATTCATTCTTTCAAAAAAAGGATCTAAAAGCTACTTTGGTCTCAAGCTTGACATGTCAAAAGCTTTTGACAGAATTGAATGGAGTTATCTGGAGAATGTTATGAAATTGATGGGGTTTTCACTTACTTGGATCAATCTCATCAACACATGCATCTCTACTAGCTCCATGGCTGTTCTCATCAATGGGCGCCCTGGCCGTATTTTTAATGTCAGTCGGGGTATTAGGCAGGGCGATCCGCTTTCTCCTTTTCTGTTTGCCATTGCCATGGAAGGGCTTAGTCGTTTTTTAGAGAAGAATGTTAATAATTCCTCTTTTATATGCTTTCCCATTCCTCAATCGAACTTCTCGATCGAACATCTACTTTTTGCTGATGACTGTATCATTTTCGGGCAAAATTCTCTTGATAACATCTTCAATCTTAAACAAATTCTTAAAGAGTTCAGTGAGGCTTCTGGCCAAATGATCAACTACGCGAAATCGAACATCTTCTTCTCTAAGAATTCGCACCCTAAATTCAAACGTATGATCATTAGAGAACTTAAGGTCCATCAATCGTCTTCTGGTGATAAATATCTAGGCACTAATCTCTTCATTGATCGTAATAAGAAACAGGCCTTTAGCTCCCTCCTTACTCAAATCAAAAACAAACTTGCCAAATGGCAAACTCATCTCCTTTCACAAGCTGGCCGCTCGATAGTTCTCTCCACTATCGCAGTGGCTGTTCCCCGATACCAAATGCAGTGCTTCGCCCTTCCTAAAAGCATTAGTGACAGCATTGAGTCTCTTCAAAGGACTTTCTGGTGGGGAAAATCCAAAACATTCCATACCATTAACTGGCAATCTATATGTAAACCCCGCAAACATGGTGGACTCGGTCTTCGCCTTCCTCAACTTGATAACCAAGCTTTTCTTAATAAACTTAACTGGCGTCTCATCAATAACCCAAATGCTTTTTGGGTACAAGTGCTTAAAGGTAAATACTTTCATAACTCCCATAAACCTAAACCTCCCAAAAACCATAATTCTTGGCCTTGGAAATCCATCTCTAAACATTACCATCAGATTGAGAGTCTTATCTTTTGGAACATTAACAGAGGCGAGCATATCAACATTTGGACTGACTACTGGATACCCAATCATCCTCCCCCTATTACGAACTATAACGGTTGTATATTGGAAAAAGGTATCTCAACTTATTACAAAAGGTATGTGGAATTTAAATGTCATTAATACGTGTTTTAATAATGATATATGCAGTGTCATTCTCAGCATCAACATTCAACCTAACCAAGAGGATAAAGCCGTATGGACTCTGACTAAATCTGGTAATTTCTCCCTCAAATCTATGTATAACTATTTACGAACTAATATAGCTTACACAGTACCTGACCAGATAGACTGGTTCTTTATATGGAATATGAATACACTTCCTCGCATTAAACTATTTCTATGGAAATGTTGCACTAATAGCTTACCAGTGAAAGCGAAAATTGGTAAATTTATTGGCAATACTTACTCCTGTGTTAACTGTAATGAGGACGAAACTCTTGACCATGTTATGCTTCATTGCACTTTCGCGAAAGCCATTTGGTTTCACTATCAAGTTAGAACGGATCATATCACTACTACCATACAGTGGATACAACAATGGAAACCTCTTGAGGAAGAAACAATCAACTTAGATGCCAAAATTTTATGGTTTATTTGGAAAGCAAGATGTGAGAATTGCTTTTCGACGAATAAGCAAAACCCTTTACAAATGATAGAGAGAATTAACAATACCACGACTACACCACTCAAGAATGAGTCCAGTATTAACACTAAATGCAGGGAAAAAACAAAGATTCAAACATGGAGATCTCCATCGACACCATATTTAAAGATCAACGTCAACGCCTCCTTTGTTAGCCTCAATGAACCGGCTGGAATTGGATGTATTATCCAAGATGCAGAGGCAAACTATATTATAGCTGCGGCAGATACTGTACGAGGTCAGCACGCGGAAGAATGTGAAAGTTTAGCTATATTATCTAGTCTTTTATGGGCCATTCCACTACAAATCTCTCATGTGCACTTAGAAAGCGATAATCAAACATTAATCCTATCTCTCAATGGCATTGGTGTAGGCATTCACTGGCAATAACAAAGAATCATACAACAGATTAAAGACATCAAGGACAAATTCACAGGAATAATCTTTTCCCATGTTTCTAGAAATTGCAATACTCAGGCAGATGCTATAGCTAAATGGGGTCGTAAATATTGTCAAAAGAAAATATGGAATGATGTTCCCTCTTTTATTTCTGATGTTTAGTTGTTCTGTAATTGACGCTTTTATTTAATGGTATTTCTCTTCATCAAAAAAAAAAAAAAAACTCATACTTTTCAAGGTTGGACGGCAGAAACAATAGGAAGATCAACATTCTCTTCATCATAAGGCAAGCTCACATAATCTCTATTAATTTCTTCAGCAACTTCTTCTCCATGAAAAGCTTTACAATGTATGTATAGAACAGTAATTGCAGCTAAATTTTGAAGCATTAAAGCCATTAAAGTAACAGAAACCCCAAATATTCCTATTACATACAAAATCCAATTTGATACCCCTGATGGACCATATCCCATATTCCTAAAGTAAAGTGCAAGCACACAAATTAAAACATAATACCGACTAATAGATAAAGAAATCCATCTCATTCCTTTAATTAAATATTTACTTCTCTTCAAAGGAGTAAACCCCCAACTTGATTCCATTATTACAATTACATAAGCTAATGACCAATTCGTCCATATATATAATAACCCTAACCCTAGAACCAAACAACATACCAAGATAGTAATAATTTCACGATAAGGAAAAGAAAATGAAATTTCAAATCCTAATAGCCCAACCACTATAAATATGAAATATAAAACAAGACCCAGGATGGAAATGATCGAGAAGATGATAAATTGAATAGAAATTGTAGTTGTTATAAGATGGATAAGAGAATTGGATAAAGATTTAATGGCGGAAATGAATGTTACTGGACGACTAAAGAATCCATTATAAACAGAGTAAGTGATAGTTCCAGTAGCACAAAGAAAGAGAAATTGGATTATGAATGAGTACAGAAAATAGTAAAAGAGGATTTGGAAGATCTGATTTTGTTCACTATTCGAAGTAATTGCGGGAAGGAGAGATGGGAGAATGGCAGTGGAAAATGAAATTGGGAGGAGAAAGAGGGCTGATAGAGTTAAAAAATGGCGGGAATGATTTCTCACGATTTTAGATGATTCTGAGAGGATTTTACAAAAACTGGTTGGAATTGGTTCAGCCATGGCTGCCAAATTGAAGGAAGGAAAGTTGAGAGAGAAAGATAGAAGAGAGAGCATTTAAACCAGCGAGTCAGAGGTCGTGGCGTTCAAGTTTTCAAAGTCTTCAATGGGGAGGACGTAAGGGTAGGGGTGGAATAAAGTCCGCGTCCCGGATCCACCCTCGAACCGCTCGAGTCCAATGTGTCCACGAACTCGAGATGGGCACCATCCGGTGTCCGAGACGGGCACTGTCCGTCCAGACCACCAACTTTAGACGGACGGACACGGACAAGAAGCACTAACCGGCCTTCCGTCCTAGTCCGACTGATAAAGCCCGATCGATTGATATATAACTCATTTTGGAATTTTAATTGTATGTGAATAGTAATGATTTAACTAAAAGAATAGCATTTAAGTTGCCCACTTGAACCTACGTGTATTATTAGACCGAGTTATGATAAATCACAGATAAAACTAAGAGCGGTAATAAAAAAACACAACACATATAGGTTAGCTTAGTATATCTACATTCAAATCTTCGCAAAAAAGAACCTATTGTTATAGAAACATATGAAAAACGGAAACTCTTATTTGTCAAACGAATGTATGCCAGCGAGCAAAGTTGAAGCAAATGTACAAAACCAAGAGAACCACGACAAACCAGATAATCATAGCTTCTTGACATTGAGTCTTTGATGCCAAACGAAAAAAATGACATCCACATATCACTATGTGATATATGTATTTTACATGAAATCCAGAGGTGTTTTTGTCTTTATCACAATAATTATTTTTTTTATCGAAACTAACATAATTATTTAGTCTTGGGAACAACACTAAAAGCATGAGTTTGAAAAATTATACAGCAGATACAAAGTTGAAACTTGTTACAAGAAACAAAAAACAATGGATGATCCGATTAGAATTAATAGTAAATTCATAAAAGAGAAACTCATTGATTCTACGTGAAATGCAACATTCTTGAAAATGGGTTACAAATTGGTGAAGATTTACAAAGAAAATCCATGGGTTACGAAAGGGAATTGATCAATTGAATTCTAAAACTTACATGGACGATCCTAAAGCTTCATAGTTCAAACCAAGACCAAAAAGGTTTTGTGCCTTGGAAAATTTCTTTGTTTTCCCAAAAATCGACTTTCACATCTCTCTCTCTCCATAGTCTCTTTTTTTTTCCTCGGTCCACGGTAAAAGGTATCTTTATAGTTGTATTCACCTTTTTTTCTATAATGTCAAAGAATGTGCTTAAAAATATATTTTTTTCGTTTTCATCCTTGCAAAAAAAAAATCAATATGATGTTGTAAATTTGTCGGTCTATTTTCTTCAATGTGTGTATATATTCGCATGCAACTTAATGGAAATAAAGGAAGAGAAAAAGATAGAAATATTAAGATATACTAAAACAAAGAGATGATCTTGAACCAAACTATATATAGAAGAATTCTTTCCAAATCTTTTCCATACACTTTCTCATTTCTCATAAACTTATCCGAACACTACACCATGTACACCTATTTATAGGGTGGGAGAAGTAATAGGAAGTTGACACATACCCTATGTGTTGTCACTTGCATGGTGTGTTGTCACCACCAAGATGACACTTTGCATATGGAGTTGTAGAATGGTGACACATAACCTCATGTGTTGTCACTTGCATGATGTGGTGTCACTTAACCACAAACACTTGTCATATGGAGCTACCATAAGGTGACACCTCTCATATGGAGCTACCATAAGGTGACACCACATCAAGGTAGTATTGTAGAAATGGTGGGTGGCTATAGATATAAGTTGGATAAGAAAAAGGTATATTAAAGGCACCCAAGTCCCCTTGCATAGCCAATGATTATATGGGCAGCCACATACCATATAACACTCCCCCTTGGATGACCATCACTTGGAATAATTGTCTCATTAAAAACCTTGTCAGAAAAACCCAGTGGGACAAAATCTGATGAAGGAAAAGAGTACAAATAATAGATTCCGAGTGACGATGGATACGCTAAATACTGCCTCGTTAAAATCTTGCCAGAAAAACCCATTGGGACAAAAACTGGACGAAGGAAAAAGAGTACAGAGCGTAGATAGCGATACATGAACCTGCACATGATAATAGAATTCCCCTGATGAATATCATATCTTGGAACGATGTAGTCTTACATCATCAGGCTATTTAAGCGTCGCATTCCGATGTCATCTACCAGTTTTCTGAACGTCGTAGTAGGCAGAGACTTGGTGAACAAGTCAGCATAATTCTCACACGATTGTATCTTCTGGATATCAATCTCATTATTCTTCTGGAGATGATGTGAGTAAACAAATTTAGGGGATATGTGCTTAGTCTTATCGCCTTTGATGTATCCTTCTCTGATCTGAGAGATGCAAGCTGTATTATCTTCGTGAATGACTGTGGGAGAATTTGTGATTGAATCTAGACCACTTGAGCTTCTAATGTGTTCAATAATGGATCTAAGCCATACACATTCTCTTGTTGCTTCATGGAGAGCAATAATTTCTGCATGGTTAGATGAGGTAGCGGGCATACTCTGTTTACTAGATCGCCATGAGAAAGCTATACCTCCGCTTGTGAATACATAACCTGTCTGAGAAATCCCTTTGTGCGGATCAGAAATATAACCGGCATCTGTGTATCCTTTTACTTGAGAATCACCAGATAAGTTCTTTGAATAAAACAATCCCATGTCAGTTGTTCCTCTCAGATATCTTAGAATTTGCTTTACTCCAACCCAATGCCTCTTAGTTGGTGCAGAGCTATATCTGGCCAATAGATTTACTGCAAAAGCAATGTCCGGTCTGGTGCATTGAGCTAAGTATGATAATGCACCAATAGCACTCATATATGGTACTTCTGGACCAAGGAGTGTTTCGTCCTCTTCTTTAGGTCGAAATGGATCTTTAAGAGCATCGAGAGACCTAACAACCATGGGAGTACTAAGAGGATAAAAATTCTCCATGTTAAAGCGCTTCAGGACTTTTTCTGTGTATAATGTTTGATGTACAAGTATGCCACTTGTGCTTCTCTCAATTTGTAAGCCAAGACAGAATTTTGTTTTTCCGAGATCTTTCATCTCGAATTCTTTCTTCAAATATTCTGCTGCTTTAAAGAGCTCTTCTGGAGTTCCTATAAGGTTGATATCATCAACATATACTGCAAGAATAGCGAATCCAGCATCTCCTTTCTTGATAAATAAACATGGGCAAACGAGATCATTAACATAACCTTCTTTGATCAGATATTCACTAAGACGATTGTACCACATTCGTCCAGCTTGTTTCAATCCGCACAAAGCTCGATTAAGCTTTAGTGAATACATGGTACGTGGGTTGCCTCCAGGCAATTTAAATCCTTCAGGGACTTTCATATAAATGTCAGTATCTAATTTTCCATATAGATACACAGTGACCACGTCCATTAAATTTATCTCGAGTTCTTCTAGAACTGCTAAACTGATCAAATATCGAAAGGTTATTCCATCCATAACTGGAGAATATGTTTCTTCATAATCGATCCCTGGTTTCTGCAGGAAACCTTGTGCCACGAGTCTCGCCTTATAGCGGACAACCTCATTGTTCTCATTTTGTTTTCTAACGAATACCCATTTGAAACCTACAGGGTTTACATCTTTGGGTGTCAGGACTACAGGTCCAAAAACGTTACGTTTTGACAGTGAATTCAACTTTGTCTGGATTGCTTCTTTCCATTTTACCCAATCAGTCCTTTTCCGACATTCCTCAATAGAATGTGGTTCATAATCATGATTTTCAGTGATAATATCAGTGGCTACCGAAAGCGCAAATATATCATCGATGATTATGTTATCTCGATTCAACACTTTACCATTACAAGCATAATTTATAGATATCTCTTCATTTGGAGATAACTCATGCTCTTCAAGAGCTTCTGCCTCTTCTGGGGCTTTACCCACTTCTAGGGGTGCATTTGTCGTTTCTTCTGGAACATTACTTACTTGTGGTTGGTTTTTCATCTTCCGAGGAACCATATCTTTAGAACCGATTGGTCGTCCACGTTTCAGACGTGCTTTGGACGATTCATTTGCTGCAATATTTTTATCGTGTCCTTCAGGGACATCTATCCTTGCTGGAACATTTGCAGCAGGTATATGTGACTTTGTCACTCTCGCTGCGTCATTAAATGCGTCAGGCATTTTATTAGCAATCTCTTATAGATGTATTATCCTTTGTACTTCAACTTCAGATTGATTAGTACGAGGATCAAAATGAGACAAATTTGGTGTAACCCAAGAAAGTTCCTTTTTGGTAACATTTGCTTCAGGGAAATTTACTCCCCCTAATGGCGGGAAAACTGTCTCATCAAAGTGACAATCGACGAAGCGTGCAGTGAAAGTCTCACCCGTCAGGGGTTCGAAATATCGAATAATAGATGGTGTATTAAAACCAATATATATTCCCAGTCGGCGCTGAGGCCCAAACTTTGTGCGTTGTGGGGCTGTAATAGGAACATATACAACACATCCAAAAATACGCAAATGAGATATGTTTGGCTGCTGGCCTTGAACATATTGCAAAGGTGAGAATTGATTATTTGAAGTAGGACGTAACCTTATCAAAGTTGCAGCATGAAGAACTGCAGGTCCCCATGCAGTAACCGGTAATTTAGTCCTCATCAACATTGGTCTCGCAATCAGTTGGATATGCTTAATGAATGATTCAGCTAGACCATTCTGAGTATGAACATGCGCTACAGGATGTTCAACATTAATTCCAACCGAGAGACAATAAGAATCAAAAGTACTCGATGTAAATTCTCCTGCTCCATCTAGACGAATTGACTTAATCGGATAATCAGGAAAGTGAGCTCGTAAACGAATTATCTGAGCTAATAACTTTGCAAACACCTGATTCCGCGTCGAGAGCAGATTTACATGAGACCATCTAGTTGATGCATCTATTAATACCATAAAATATTTAAATGGTCCACACTGCGGGTGTATAGGGCCACATATATCACCTTGAATCCTTTCCAAAATTTGGGAGATTCGATATGTACTTTCGTCAGGGATGGGCGAGTAATAAACTTCTCCAGTGAGCAACCAGTGCAAGTAAAATCCCTATCTATCAGAAACTTCTGGTTCTAAAGAGGGTGTCCCTAAGAGTTTTGTATTATTCTACTCATCATGGTAGATCCTGGGTGTCCTAGTCGATCATGCCAAATTTTATAAGTATTTGGATCGTGCAACTTCGGGTTGACAACGACATATGATTCAACTGTTTTAATCTCTGTAAGATATAACCCAGAAGAAAGAACTTCAAGTCTTTCCAGAACACGCTTCTGGCATGATATACTCGAGGTGATATATAAATATTCTTTATCATTCTCAGACCCAGTCTCGACGTGATACCCATTCAGACGAATGTCTTTGAAACTCAATAGATTCTTCAGAGATCTAGTCGAGTACAAAGCATCCTCAATATTTATTTTCGTACCACGGGGCAATATTATAGTAGCTCTTCCGGAGCCTTCTATAATGTTTGATGAGCCAGCGATAGTAATCGCATTTTCCTCACATAATTTTAAGGTCGAGAAATATTTTGTATTTCGAAGTATCGAATTTGTGGTCCCACTGTCTGCTAGACAGCCATCTTCATCACCTTTAGATATGTTTCTTCTAGAATCCATACCTTTCATAATATAATATAAGATTCAAACCACAACTATTTATAACATAAACAAAACTATTACAGATACATATAATATACTATCTAATATCTAACAGACAAAAGTTATTATAATATAGCATTATAATAGATAGAAAAGTTAATACACTAAATATTAAACATATCATCAGTTTGATTTTCTCCTTCAGGGAGATAATCTCCAACACACAATGGTGGATCAAGTTCCATGTGGTTCATCTCTGGTGCAGCTTTAGATTTCAGAGATGCTTGGTATAGGTCCACCAAATGTCTCGCCGTACGACAGGTACGGGACCAATGACCTTCCATACCACAACGGTAACAAGCTTCTTCACGAGCTTTGGGAGGGGTATTATTTTTACCCTTTACTTTATCAGGCTTTCTCGCTGCATAATTCTTTGAATTTTCTCCATTTTCCCACTTCCGGTGGTAAGGGGTTTGCCTGTTTCTCTCCCAATTTTTCGTGCGGGATCCACGTAGGTGGTTTCTTCCGGAACCACGCTTCCCTTTGTAATTTTGTTTCCCTCCATGATCTTTTGACAATATTGCATGTGCTTCAGGCACAGGTACGGACCCAGTGGGCCGAGATTCATGGTTATGCAACAACAACTGGTTGTTGTGTTCATTGACCAAAAGACAAGTCAGTAACTGGGAGAATTTAGAGAAACGTCGCTCTCGGTATTGTGACTGCAGGACAATATCCGAGGCATGGAACGTACTCAATGTTTTATCTATCATCTGTTCATCAGTGATAATATCTCCTCCCACTTTTAGTCTGGAAACAATTTTAAAAAGGCTGGAATTATAAGCAGAAATGGAAGAAAAATCTTGTAGTCGAAGATTTATAAAATTATTTCGAGCTCTTGGAAGGATGACCATCTTCAGGTGATTATATCTATCTTTTAAGATATTCCATAAAGCCAAGGGATCTTCCACATACAAATACTGTGACTTCAGGTCATCATGTATGTGACGTCTCAAAAAGCTTAAAGCTTGAGCCCGTAACATTTCCTCTGCATTATTCCCTTCAACAATAGTGTTCAGGAGATTTTTGTATTTTAGAGTCAGTCTAGCTTCGACTGCCCACTCCATGTAATTCTTACCTGTTATATCTAGAGCTGCAAATTCAAGTCTAGCAAGGTTAGACATTATGAAATATGAATTAAAATATTATACCTTTCACTAGACGGAGTAGCGGCTTAGTTTGTTCGATATTCCACCGATGTTGATTTCGGTAACGGAGCAGAGTAACGGCTTCTTTCAGCTGGCTAGAGACTCGTGCTGATAACGTGTTGTAAATTTGTCGGTCTATTTTCTTCAATGTGTGTATATATTCACATGCAACTTAATGGAAATAAAGGAAGAGAAAAGGATAGAAATATTAAGATATACTAAAACAAAGAGATGATCTTGAACCAAACTATATATAGAAGAATTCTTTCCAAATCTTTTCCATACACTTTCTCGTTTCTCACAAACTTATCCCAACACTACACCATGTACACCTATTTATAGGGTGGGAGAAGTAATAGGAAGTTGACACATACCCTATGTGTTGTCACTTGCATGGTGTGTTGTCACCACCAAGATGACACTTTGCATATGGAGTTGTAGAATGGTGACACATAACCTCATGTGTTGTCACTTGTATGATGTGGTGTCACTTAACCACAAACACTTGTCATATGGAGCTACCATAAGGTGACACCTCTCATATGGAGCTACCATAAGGTGACACCACATCAAGGTAGTATTGTAGAAATGGTGGGTGGCTATAGATATAAGTTGGATAAGAAAAAGGTATATTAAAGGCACCCAAGTCCCCTTGCATAGCCAATGATTATATGGGTGTTGTAAATTGTCGGTCTATTTGCTTCAATGTGTATCTAGGGGTGTGCAAAAATAGACCGAACCAATCAAACCAAACCAATCCAAACCGGTCCAGTCGGTTT
>BEHA01002990.1:3344-13695 GCA_002897215.1 Eschscholzia californica subsp. californica | reverse complement strand
AAGGGAGCGAATTATCACTATCATTTCATGTGCCCAAAACGAGAGAAAAAGACTTCAAGCAAATCAAATGAGAAGAGGAGTCAAAGACGAGTCCAACGGTGAAAACGGAAGTCCATTCCGAGTTCGGACGTGAAAGTTGTGAAAGAAAGAAGTCGAGGTTCGGTCTTAAAACAAAGATTCTATGAAGGCACCCCCTTGATATCCAAGTGAAGATTAAAGCCCAAGTCTAAAACCCAAGAGCCTAGATATGAAGGAACAAAACCCAAGCCCAAAGAAGATGAAAGAAGGAAGAGATTTTGGAGGCACCCTCTTTATGGACTCAAGTTTGAGTCAAAGTCAAGTCTTGACTAAGCTAGGGTTTGAGTCAAAAGAGAGGGCCAAGACACTATTCATCTTCTTCTTCATGCTAACAATCTTCAAGGGGGCAAGAGGCAAGAGAGAGAAAGGGGCTAAAGGTGTTCTAGGGTTCTTGAGTTTGAAAGTTTGAAGAGAGGGAAAGAGAGAGGAGGTGCCGGCCAAGCTAGGCCGGCCAACACTAAGGCCGGCCAAAGCTTGGCCGGCTCGGGCTGGAACAAGCACGGGAGCAGCTGCGAACCAGCACCACTCGGACGGCCATGGAAGCTGCTCGGGACAGCTTCATCAGCAGCTCCGGACGCGACCAGCAGCTGCTTTGGACGCGACCAGCAGCACGGACGGACGGCAGCAAGGGATGCAAGCTCGGACGCGACCTGCTGCTCGGAACAGCAGCCCGAGCTGCTCCAAGGACGCAGCTGTTGCACACTCGGGCCTTCAAGGCATAGCTCGGTTGGCTTGGGAACGTGCTCGGGTTGCTCGGATTGCTCGGACATCGCATGGAAGGGGTCGACAGTGTGCACATGGCCGGATCTAGGGTTGGCCGGAACTAGGGTTTCTTTGACCGGATTTTTCGAGGGTTTCCGACAACTTTCTTGATTCGAAACCATAGGGCTTTTACTCCCCATGTCTTGATCTATCTTCCCATGTAGTTTGATTTGATTTTGGGTGAAAAATCTCTAGAGAGAGAAAGCTTGATGAAGCTTTAATGGTGGATGTTCTTGAGATGGAGAAGATGACGATGAGTGCTATGGGGAAATCTGATTTTTACTCGGGGACACCCAAATTGCATTTTTAAAGAGAAATCCAGAAAATCGCTACGGGGAGATCGACTACACTTAGAGACTCATTTTTCTCGACGAACCTAGCCTCGAGCCACATCGAAAAAGGGGGATTTCTCTTATCATTTCTTTTCATTTATTACTTATTCACCATGTTAGCTAAATCAAGTGTGTCGATTATATGAGATGAAATATGATGAATTTGTGATTATGTTTAATATGATTTGATGTTTTGATTATGAATTGATGTTCATTTGATTCGATTATCGTTTTGATCGTATTTTCATGTGTCTTGTCAAGCACTTCGCATAGTTAATAGACGAAACGAGGTATTCGATATCGATAGTAGTCTAAGTCACAATTTCATGTGTCTTGTCATGCACTTCACATAGTTAGGCGACTAGACGACACTTTCGATGACTCGGGATTAACCGATTTAGGCGTTTGTTTGACTAAGTATGATCTCCAGATATACATAGTACTTAGAGACATCTACGTTAGGAGTCGAATATCGATTGTACCTCGACACATCAAATCGGACTACACATAGTCGTAGGTTTATCATCATGGATTCCCGGACTTTGACACCTCTCTCACTTATTTGTTGCCCGAATCGAGTCTTACCGTCTCCCAACTCTTGTTCCTCCGACACTTCTCTCGAATCTCTCTCGCCCGTTTACTTTATTGTTTAGTTTTAACTTGCTTTAATCGTTTTCTTTATTTCTTATTCAATCAAAACCCTCGTTTACCTTTGTTTTTCTCCTTTTAGTCTAAGTTAGCTTTTAATATCTAGACCGAGGGATAAGACCCTTCGATATCCAAACTACCTTCCTATCCTTGGATCGATCCCGGCTTTGCCGGATTACTACTTGATACCTCCGCTTGGGTGTGCAACCTTTTCGGGTGCATCAGTAAGGTTAACTCGTTCGACATCATCTTCATCGGAATCGGAATCGGAATCGGAATCAGGCTTCTTTTCCACAATATTTGCTTTACCGCGAGAGGGGCAAGCATTAGAATAGTGACCTGTTTCATAACAACGATAGCACTTAACTGGTGGAGGTTTTTTTATAAGGATTTTCGGCTACCGTTTTGGATCCCTCATCCGTTTGTTTTGTTTGATCCAATTCATCCGGTAAAGTTCTAACTGATTGACTTCGAGTATTGTGCCCTCAGAAGATGGAGCGTGAATCTGATTCGAAAGATCGAGCTACACTGATACATTCAGGTACGGAATTGAAAGAACGTAAATTAACCAAATCTTTAATATCATTCCGAAGTCCGTCTTTGAACTTTTCCAATTTCATTGATTCGGAATCGGGCAGATTAAGGCGTGTAACGAGGCGCTGAAATTCTGAAGCATATTCTTCGACTGAACGTCTTCCTTGACGGCAACGAAGATATTCGGCACATAACTGATTTTCATAGTCCGGAGGAAGGAATCTTGCTAACATCAATGGTTTAAGTTCCAACTATGAAGAAATAGGTGGAAGGTGTAATAATCGCCTGTGTTCAGCTTCTTGTTTCCACCAAGTAAGGGTTGTTTTAGAAAGATAGCCGGTTACACAACGAATTTGTTCGGGGCCTTCGACCTGCATAACATCAAAGAAAATCTCGAGTCGCGAGACGTAATCCAAGAATTCCTCTATATTGATTGAACCATCGTAAGATGGCACGTCTATTCGAATACGGTAAGATGAATTAAGTTGGTGACACTCGATTTCGGTGGGGTGAGGGTGGTGTTCGAGTTCAGTTTGAGGGTTTTGGTGTTCGATGGGTGTTCGTTGGGCTTGAGTGTTGGTTCGGTGAAACGGTGTGTTGGGTTCTCGGGTTTGGGTAAGGACTAGGTTGGGTTCTCGCTTTCGGGTGATCGGTTGGTATGGTTCTCGGTTACGTGGAGTTGGGGTGTGTTCGGTTTGTTGGTGAAAGGTGAGGGTGGTCTCGGTTTCCTGGTTGCCGATCTGGTGTAGGGTTTCTTGTGGACGACGGTGGTGGATAGGTGGTGGATAGGTGGTGTAACGGGGTCACGTATGTTGGTGTTGTATCGGTGTTCGGTTTGTTGGTGGTGGTAGGTGTTATGAGGCTGGTATGGTGTTTGGTTCTCGGTTTGGTTGTTAGAGTTTGGTGTGTATTGGGTGTACGGATAATGAGGGCGAGCGTCTAGGTAAGTTGGGGTGGGTCTTGAAGGGCCGATTGGTTGGTTGTGTGGCTGGTTTGCACTGTTTCGGTGGGTGTTGTTGGTTTGGGTGTTGGTTGGATAACGGTGTTCGAGTGATGTCAAGTGAAGTTGGTGTTCGGTTGGGAGAGAGGGTTCGGGTTGGGAGAGAGTGTAGGCCGATAGTTGAATCGGTGAAGGAGAAAGATGGTGGTGTTGATGTGTTGGCATAGGAAGGGTACGTGGGTGGGTGTAACGGTGTGTTTGGAGAGTAAGTTGTGATGAAGGGAGATGTGATAACCGGACAAGGGTTACGAATAGTGTGGCCGAAGAGTGGTGCAGTGGTTTCGGAAGAAAAATCGAGAGGTGTTAAGCGGGTGGTGTTGGTGGTAGTCGGTAGTGGTGAGGATTGATGAGTGGTGACGGTGGTGGGAGGTGGTGTTTGGTTTTTACACATACCTTCGAGTTGCTTGGAGATGTTGTTGATGGAGTCGGTGATTTGATCGAAACGTTGTTCGATCCGATCAAATTTTTCTGCGTTTTCTTTTTTGTAATCACTGAAACCTTCTTCTAACTTTTTAACCGAAGATAGTCGTTCTTTAATGTTGTCCCATTCGGATGAAAAAGTTGGTGTTTTCTCCCTAGCCGGTGTAGCGGTGGTAGTAGTATTAACCATTGTGATAAAAGAGAGAAAAAATTTATGGCTCTGAATACCACTTGATGTAGAAATGCAACGGAATTAAAGAAGACGAATAAACTTAACAAGAACGATAAATAAAGATGAAATAACTCGAAAATACTAAACTTTATTAAAACTTCAAAGGGGTTTTCTCTTCAATCTGAGAATAATGGACAAACTAGATATCCTTTTATAAGATTTTGGATTTTCCTAGATTGACTTGAATTAGACTTTCCTAAATAATCAAAAGACTGCAACTTCCTAAATAGCTAGACTCAAATCTGGACCTTTCCAATTATTGGAAACTAGGGTATATCCCGTTCCCTAGGGCACGGACACTTGTATCAATCAAATGTTACGAAATTTATTTTTATATTTTATTGAGAGAGAGTGATTTTTATTAGGGTCCGTGGGTATATAGACCAAAATAATGTTCAAAAAGGGTTTAGGGTCCAATCTTGTCAAAAAATGGATTTTTAGTCCTTTTGCTCTTAGGTCTAAAAACCCATACTATCTATAAAACAATTCCATTCGTGTCCCAAACCATTTTCACGAGATTTTAAATTGTGGGGCCTGACCGAAAATTCCAACAACTTAATTAACCGTGAATTTGGGATAAATTATAGGAAACAAAATCGAAACTTTCCCAAAACGAAACATTTCCAAAAATCCTAACCTAAATCTTCGAAACGCCATTACCAGAAACTAATCAAACGCTGAAAAGAAGGAAATCAAATTTGGGAGTGATTTGGGAAATTATTAGCAAAAAACAGATAGAAACAAATCATAATTTCTCTCTCCTCTAAAGAGATTTGTAAATTAAATTTATTTTCTTTCTCTAAACTTTCATATTTGGAAAGAGTATATTTTCTGAGATCAATTTAGCGTGATTTGGGGGTTAATATACAAAACGTATATATCACTTTCTCTCACTTAATTTTCAGATTTGGAAATAGTATATTTTTCTGGGAACATTACAAAAACATTTGTTTTTGTTTTTACTCATACATAAATACACATAGAATACAAATTATGAAACAAATACGTAAATTATTTGTTATTTATGACGAGGAAACCAACATTTGTCATGTATACAACGTAATTTATCAACTGTACGTGTGTCATGTTCAATAAATTACACATAATTTCTTTTACATTACACATTGTTTACATTCTGTTACAAAAAAATCGTTTACACTATATTGTCGTAGAGCATATGTAGTCTTGAGCAGGACAAACAACATTTACACTAATTGTCGAAGAGCATATCCAAATGTTTTTGCACCACCAAGAAACAAATGACCAACTTCAGTAGGAAATTCCATAAGTAACAGCAAAACTACAAAAACAAAACATATACATTTGTCAACAAAACATATAACTTACTAGAAACGACATGTATAATGGAATAAATTATGCATACTGTTTGTTATTTCATAATGTGTTAGAAGACAAACATAACTTTAGAGAGGGAAAATACTAAATAATGATAAAGATTTGATTAGATGATACAAAGAGAAATTTGATTATAATGAAATTCATGAACAAAGTTAAAGATGAAGATGAAAAACATTAAACAGAAAAGAAGAAACTAAAACCTTTAACATTACCTGAAAAGCAATATTAAATCTGATTCAGAATCTGTTTCAATGGAATGAAAAATGACTTTTGTAATGTGTTTTACCTGATAAACGATGAAGAAGATGATTTCAGTTGGTCTAATGAAGAAGAAACAAGATTTCTGAGATTAATGGATGATTATCAAACAGTTACTTTGTTTAGAGAGAGAGAAAATAAGCAAGTTTCGGATACTAAAGATAATGAAGATCACGGTTACTTCGTTTAAAAACGTGATTGGAGAGAGAAAGGTGGGAGATAAAAATGAAAAAAGATATTTTGGATTTTGAAATGTAAATCAGATTTTATATATAAAGAAGGTTAGTATAGGTATTATAAATTAATATGTATTATAGGGATTTGTGTTTTCTCTCTAGATGACACCAAATGGACTAGATATCCATTTGTATTATTTTTTTGATTTTGAAACCCTTTATAGGATTAGAGAGGACTAAATGTCTTATTAGGGCCCATTTTTTGGGCTATAAACCCAAAAATTCTTTTTATTAGTTATAATTTTTTTGTATTATTTGTTTTTGTTTCTTTTCTCCTAAATTAGTTATTATTTTATTGAAAGAGAAAGATTTTAATTTCTTTTTTTAACCATTGAAATTTATTTTGTTTCTTTTTTTATTAAATTAGTTATTTTATTTCTAAGAAGGAAACGATTATTGTTTTTTTAAATAAGTAACTTTATTTCTACGAAGGATTATATTTTAAATTTTGATAAGGGCTTCTAGACAATATCCTTTATTGAAAAAGGATGTTTGTCCCAGTCATCGTTTTCCCTTCTGTTTTATATAATAGATACTTAAAATAATATAATTTCCTAAACCTAGATTCTGTAAGAATCATACTAAAATTGGGACTTCCTAAAAACTACTCCTCACGGCCGGACGACCTATGGGCCGGTTTGGCCATGGCAAAAGCCTCCATGCCATGTGCCCCTGCATCAACTACCAAAATTCAATTTGTAGTTTAGTTGTTAAGAGTACGTTTTATTTTTCAGTTCAAATAAAAGGACTTCAAATATAACTCCGCCTTGAGCAGCCCAATACTTGGGCAGACTCTATCAGTTGGTGATGTGATTGGGTTCCAGAAGGGTCTTATCTGTGTTTTCGAAGACTAAACATATTAATGGTTAGTCTAATCTTCGAGGACTCGAGGCTATCCATGCGGGCATTTAGATGAATTGCATCTTGAACTTCTTCAACTTAATGAGAATTTGATTCTTTAAGATGTCACTATGATACTTCAAACTTTACTAGTTTTAGTTGATTTGGGAAGTTAAAAGGAATTAATAGGGGGAGATGCTAGAGTGCCCAAATTTTTGGGCATTTTAATGCCTAGCTGATGTGGAATCACTAAAAGACAAGAGTTTTTCAAAGTTTGACTACAGTGGGGACCGCTTTTGTTTCTAAATGAGGAAATATGTCACCCTCTAAGTACCAATTTCTAAGTCACTCTATCATTTCCCATTAATAGGAGTGGTTTCTTATACTATTTAGGGAAGTCGTATAGGGGCGCCTGCCATCATCACTACAGGCGATTCTCATTATTGATAAAGGTGTCTCTACTAGAAGTTTATACAGGCGCCACCAATTTCACGAAGCCTAGTCTACTGATTTCCAAGTAATTGGTCTTAGAATCATATCGGTGGCGCTCTATAAGTACCCTTTCGTTTATATCTCCTTAAATTTTTCTGAAAGGGGTATGATTCGAATTTGATGTTGTTATAGTTTCTTAACTGATTGTTAGCGGGGAGTCGGGGACACGTGTATTACCATTCAACCAAAGTGAGTTTCGCGATAGCTTCTTAAGCTTGAGTTGAGAATCTCTTTAACATAAAGTAGTATAAGTACAGATCGACTATGGCAACATCCAAATATCATAATAATGTTTGTGTCCTATTTTTCATATTCTTTGTGACCTAATCTAGTAATCTTCGTATAAATACGCCCTTACTCTTCATTTAATCATTTCCTTGACCTTTGGAATCCTATAAAAGCCATTTCAATTCTAACAAGTGACTAAAGTGCTAATTAACCTCATTATACATTAATCAATTGATAATATGTTTATTAATCTTGAAAACCTAGCACTTTATGGTGACATATGAATGCCATAAGCCCATAACGACATAGGTCACGTGACTGGCATGCTACATCAGCACGTGCATCTCTTTATATTAATTATATTTAGATGATTTTCTTATAATAATTAATCAAAAAAGTAAATCCCACCATAAAATCAAGTTAATGGTTGGAAATGCCTGTCAGGGATTTGCTTAGATCTTCTTGTTTTTGGTCTTCGTCTTGGTCTTCTCTCTTAAATATAGAAACCCTACTTTTCTACTAACAAAAAAAAAAAAAAAATTAATAAAAAAAAAATCTTAATTGAATATATAAATGAACTTTAGGGTTGTCTCTAGGTAAATGATCACTTAAGTTTAATAGTATATGGACTAGGTTCTTATTTTTATAGTACACATGTACTAATGTAAATCTCATGCAGGGCCAAATGGGTTTATTTTAACTGCATAAAGTTAGAGAGATGGTGGCATAATTTAAAATGGGTTTATTTCAATATAGCCTCCAACTTTTTTTTTTTTGTGACTAACTAGAAAAATATTATCTCCGTATTTATATAATAAGAGAGGCGAATATTTTTTTTAGAATATGCCATCTCCTTCATTGACTAAGACCAGGGGCGAGCCCACATAGGGTCCCGTGGGGGCGCAGGCCCCCACGACCCTAACGTGGCTCGTTAATGTTATGTGACATTTGTCGCTATATTGGATACATATATCTATATATATATATTTTCCGTTTTTTACACACAATTCTTTCTTAGCTTAGTTGGTGAAGTGATTATGTTTCGACATTGAGGTCAAGGGATCGAGTCCCACACACAACATTCCTTTTTCTAGAATTTTTTTTTTCTAAAATATCTACTACTTAAGTTAGTTGAAGTTATTGTTTGGTTTAAGATGACTACTTATTAAAAATACATTATAAAGGTCATGCTTGGCTTAAAATTAGATTTTATTAATTGAGATAACTCAATTTTGACCTCCTCAAAGTGACCAACTAAATAAAATGGCCTCGTAGAGATGATGAGTTTTCTAAACGTCCACCTTAATTTTGATTTTGTCCGATTTTTCGGTGATTTGTATTTTGAAATTCAAAATCGTATTTTTTAGACTTTTGTTCTTGTAAACATGTTATTAGAAAGAAAACTTAATCTTCATCTTTTCTTCCATTACGATCACTTCCTCTTCATCATCTAGCATCGTTCTTCTTAATCTTCACCATATCTCTTCATCCCCTCCTTTGTTTTTTATTTCAGTAAATTTTGGGAATCTAGTTGGAGGAAAGATCTTAGATCCATATTGAGAAAATTAGAGATTGATTGTTATACATCAAAATTGTTTCGGAATATCTAAACTATAAATAAAATTTTGTTAAGAAATTGCTTTTCGATTCTAGCTTGATCGCTTACTGTGGAATTTTTTCATTACATATAACAAAAAAGTGCCCCCACTCATAAAAGTTTCTGGCTTCGCCACTGACTAAGACTACATCTCCCAAACTTATATCCAAGAGTTTAAATGATATCTATCAAAATTCTCTTCAAACACTCATGGTTAAGATTGCACCTCCCAAGTCAACAGTTGGTAGCCCAAGTGGTTCCAAGGTGTTGACATAAACTCCAGAAAGCCCTGGAGGTCCCAGGTTCGAATCCCAGAGAAGGTGGAATCTTTGGTTATTTGAATTGGGATTATTAGGGTGTAAATAATGTTGTTGGGCTTTAGGCCATGTCTTGTTGGGCTATAGGCCCGGTTCTGTTAGTGTTTGAAAGGGCAGTTATCGAGCTTATCACATCTATGATGTTTCAAGTGCCAAATGTAACGACATACGTAGATCGTAGTCGACTTCCAAAAAAAAAAAAAAAAAAAGATTGCACCTCCCAAAATGAGATTATATATCTCAAGTTTGTCTTCAAATTCTATTCAATGTCTAAGATTATACATTCCAAACTTATCTTCAAGTGTTGAGATTACGTTGATAGAACCATCTAGGTTATAGCCGCATTTATTTATAAATCTTATTTGATTTCAGTATCGTAGTTTTGCTAGTCAAACTTAGTAACAGTTATAACTTTTTTCCCACTTTTACTCTTTCCATCTCTTCACTTTTACCTTTTTTTTTAATGGATGGGTATTGGGTACACAATTTTTTTTTTAATCATTCTTCTTCTTTAAATTTATGGTTGCCAAGGGTAAAATTTGAGATTATCTTTTTACATGTTTAAACTTTGAGAGGAAGAAATAGTCATACAATTGGCAAAGTTTAAAGGTCTTGTTTAGTTATAAAGATGGTCTCTTTTTTGGCAAGTGAAAACTGTAAAAAAAAATTGAGTTGTTTTTCTTTACTAGGGGATTTTGTGTGGTTGGTGAGGAGGGGAATCCTTAGAAAGAACAAAGGAATAATGCCCCATGATTTTTGAGACTTTAGGGGTATATGAAAGAGTACTAGTGGGAAGGGTAGCCTCTTAGCTAGCCCCAACAACTTGCAGTTCAAACAGCTTTTCTTTGTTGAGAAACTAAAATCAAAAGAAGTACTAATTTAAGGGGAGGGTAGTGGTTCAGGACATTGGAGGACACTCAGAGACAAAATGTTCCAGAGACATTTCAAGACATTTCGGGACATTTGTCCGTAGACAAAATGTCTTTATGGACATTTCAGGACATTTGATTCATAGACA
>BEHA01002958.1:8336-25170 GCA_002897215.1 Eschscholzia californica subsp. californica | reverse complement strand
CAGTTTTTCTCTCACATCTATTGTAAAGTGAAATTCAATCTTTCTGCAACTAATAATCGAGTGAACATGAGGACAGGGTTTAAATGGGGAAATTAGGGCTTTTGGAGTACCCTAGCGTGAAAATTTTCAGGTCCAGACACTGACAGGGACTAAAACTGAATTATCGTCTTCATCATACAAGGACTAAAACTAAATTATCATTGTTAGGTATAGCATTGATACATCATAGATGTGCTAAGCACAAAAACCGCTGAAACTAAAACTACTAATGAAATGGGTCTAAAGTTCAACAACAGAATAAGAAGAAGCTAACAACCCTTGGTTGGAGTGGTAAGAGGTATAATCTTCCACCTAAGAGGTCAAAGGTTCGAGACACATGCTAAACAATTAAAAAAAAAAACATAATAAGAAGTATAAAGTCCAACAAGCTAATTATTTGTAACTTCAATAATTCAAGTTTAATAACCATTGATTCCACCTCCTATTAGAATCGAACTTGGACTTCTAAGATTTTGGAGTTTATATCAACACTTTCAACAACTTAGGCAATCCAGTACTGACTTTGTTAATCACTTTTTTGTGTTGTGGTTGGACAGTGGACACCCACCTCAAAACATAAACGTTTAAAAATTTTCAGTAGAATTAGAATTATAGAAATCTATCATTCACTGAACTTGGGTTTAATAAAGTAAATGTAGTTATAAATGAGCTTTAGGCGGCATATATAGTCTTAGGGGTCTTTACATGACTTTTATGGTTCAAGATGTACTTCATTACGACACTTACAAAGTATTGCCTTAGAAGACACATCTTTTTCGCCCAAAAATATGTATAACAAACGCAGAGGCGACGGGGCATAAAGAAAAATTTCCGAAAGATTAAAACTTAGTCAATCAAGATTGCCTCAGAAGACATCTTTTTCGCCCAAAATTTTACTTTATTAAATCTGATCCCTAATCTTCATCTTCTCTCAGAAATTTCATCACAGAAAAACAGTATGGGAAAGCTGCCATCCCTCCTCCGGATTTTCCTCTTTTTGTAGCTTGTATTATCTTTTAGATCTATAATAAGAAAATTTTGAAGTAGTCAGAGAGGAAGAAACGAGGAAGATGAAGACTCCATTAACAACAATTCCATCGTCAGGTGGTTTCGTCATGGCATAAAGACGATCTTGATGAAGATTCAAAGACGGTTTTGATGAGACTTTCTCACTCTAAAAACGGATTCAAAGACGGTTTTGAAGGTTAATTGTCGATCTATACATGGTTGTGATTCGTGGAGAGGAGAAGATGGACTTCGGATATGGTTCGTATATGAACTACAACGAAGATCTGGGTTAAAAGAATAAAGTCAAACGACAGGAACTGCCTAAGTAATCTCTTCATCGGGTTGGTATTAATACTAGTATCATCATATTACTACTTCTCATTTTCAATTTTATTTGTATAATAATTCTATATTGTCGACCTTTAGACTCTTTAATTCTCTATCTTAAGGATCTCATTTTGTCGACCTTTAGGGTATTTTTGAGTCTATGTCGTGTCAAGTCATTTCCCTTCATGAGCCACTTTACATTCGAAAGTTCTATAAACTTATCTTATGTAACTCTCATTAAGTTCTCAGAGGAATAACAATTATCTACCATGTAACTTTGTGATTGTTATCACTTATGAATAAAAATATGGTTTTGATAAAATAAAAAAAAAACTTCTTCTCTCTATCTCTCTCTGGCGGTCTCACACTATCAGCTCTCTCTCTTTCTCTCGCTCTCTCTCTCTCAGTATCACTATCTCTCTTTCGCTCCCACTGTTTGTCTCTTTAGGTCCCTATTTCGAGGAGGGTTTCACCAGAAATCCTCCTCGAAATCTAGAATCTAGTTCTGGCGAAGGAAACACTTCCCTTCACCGAAATTGTGTTTGTGCGAGAGAGGGTGAGAGAGACACAGTGAGAACAATATTGAGAAACAGTGAGAGATTAAGATAGAAACAACGAAACATCGAGAGAGAAAAAAAGATTGTGAAAGCAATAGAGAGAGAGAGAGAGAGACAATGAAGAATCGACAAAGAGAAGGAAAGATAAAGAATTAGAGAACAAGAGAAACAACAAGAGACAACAGAGAGAGAGAGATAGCAATAGGAGACAGAGATAGCAATAGATTAAGGAAATGAGTTTAATCAAATAAATTTATGCGCAAAAAGAAAATATGCCACCCAAATCAATATTTGAATGACATCAATTTAGTAATAATCAATGTACAAATCAATTTAGTAATAATCAATGTATAAATCAATTTAGTGATGATCAATGACTAATCCTATGCACAAATTATAAACCATCCGGGAAATGTTTATTTTTTATAATCTTTCTTTTATGATGAAGAAACAGAAAAGAAAAGGTAAGAAAAAATTATTAATGGGCAATAAACATATGATCACCATTTTATAGAACTATTGTGCAATCACAAGAGGAGGCTTCATTTGCATACCCCCAAAAAGATTTGAGAAGAATTTCAAAAAAAAAAGATTCAAGACACATTCCACCAACAAGAATTAACTAAAATAAAGATTAAAACAACTTGCGGTAAATGGTTCCATTGTAAAATCTGTTACTCAAAATCGTTTCTACCAAAGAACAATAAACCAACCCAAAAAGAGAGAGGAGTCGAGTCAGTCCGAACAGAAAAGACCTTCTCCTTCCCGCTAAGTTCAACATTACTTATCATCTTAAAATAAACAAAGAACTCTAAAGAGAAAATCCAGAACAGTAGAGGAGCCAATTCAAACAGCAAATACTTACTACCTGAATACTACTAATTACTGTGATACACCTAGCCACTTTGTGAAGACATCAAACTCTGTGTAGTCGCTGTCTGAAATCATAGTCTGGTACCATGCCTTCCCAGCTGACCTGATTGCCTTAAGCTCCTCCTACAAATTAAATAACAAGATATACTCATTTAGCAAAACAATAATTGACAAACAAAAGCATATCGAATATACATATACTAGCTGCTTTATTCAAATTTGATCAGTGGAAAACAACGATGCAGCACCGACGGAAATACTAAATAAAACCAGGGCAGAAAATGTTCAATTCGAAATATCTGAAACAAAATATACAACAAATATTTACTAGAATCATGCTCAAGAAATTGAAGAGAAGTTGAGTTACTTTTAAACTAAGAGTTGTATACTTCTACGGATAAGCAACATAGTATCAGTCGGACTATACTTGTTTAGTTCGGCTAGCAGGTTGGCTAGGGGTTTATATAGCCCAATCCCAACATTAAAATGTTTTTGGATGACATAACACATCCTTTACACGGGATACCTTCACTCCCTCAAATGAATGCAAGTAATTAAACATGTACTTAAAGACAGTTCCAGCATCATAAAATGCTTCCTGTCATTGATATACCTCTCTAGTAAGTTACTACATCGACTTAATTGATTCAACTACAAATGCATAAAAGTAGAACCCACACTAAAAATTCAAAACAGTGCAAAGAAGAAGAAAAAATGACAATGGCGTTAAAGACACAACATCTACAACCTATTGTTAAGTGCTTAATATATAAATTTGACCAAAAGCAAAAAAGTAATAAAATCATAAACAAAGCAAACTAGACAATCATAAATCTAACCATGTTGAAATAAAAACCTAAATACCTAATCAACTATGAACATCACAATCAATAATCATATGATTAAACATGTCATATAAAAGAAAGAAATAAAAATGAAACCCTAATCAAAATAGCTTATCAACATTAAAGTAGTTAAGTAAGGAATTTTTACCTTGGGGATAGCTGTCCTCTTCTTAGCAAGCTTCTCGTTCTTGGCCTTAACACGTTGAGCCTCAGCAAGTAAAGCCATCCTTCTAGCCGTCTTGGCATAAGGATTGAGCTTAAGAAGAGTGTTCAAATTCTTCAATGGATTCTTCTTCATTGGTGGCCTCTTAGCATCTTTCTTAATTGGTCTAACAACAGATTGAACTTCATCAGAGTTAATAATCCTAGAAAGATCAGCATTAACCATTTTTGACCTAGGTAATACATAACCTTTCTTCTTCTCAGATGTCTTTTCAAAAGTTCCATAAACTGAATCAATCTTTTCAAAAGCAGATTTAGTCCAAATGATAAATCTACCTAGATGACCACCAGGAGCAAGCTTAAGAAGATTCAAACGATCAACATGAGCAATTTCAACACCAGTAAGATTACGGAAAGCTTTAACAATTTTAGATCCTTCAGTTCCATAAACAATCAAAGGACCTTTACGAGAAATGTAACGACGATTCCTCATTTTACCTTTACCAGGACGGATCCCGAGGCTATCTTTTGCTTTCTCAACATCGGCATAGGCACCGATCTGCTTCAACAACTTGATCGCAGCTGAAGTTTTTTCTAATCCTTCGGAGGAGTCGCCGATGACTAGAGGTAGTTCAGGTACGGTCTCGATCTTGTGACCGCGAGCAAGAACAAGAGAAGGAACAGCTGAAGCAGCTAGGGCAGAAACGACGGCGTACCTTTTCTGGTTAACGTTGATCTTTCTGTGCCATCGGCGCCAGATCCTGGTTGGTGCAAACATCCGACCACCACGACACATGTTTCCGAAGGCTGCTTGACCAGCACGGTGAGTACCACCACCGGGAACACGAGGGATACGAGAAACGGCACGACCAGTACCCCATGATTCGGCGGAGGTTTGGTGACCGGCTTTCCTGCTAACGGCGTAAGGTTGACGGCTGTTTTTTGACATGTTTGCGTGAACAAATTTGACGATGTCAGGTCGGATTGAAGCTTTCATGGCGTCAGGGAGAGGAAGAGAGTTTCCTCCGTCGGTGGCCATATCGCCTTCTAAGGCCTGGACGGTGACCAGAGGACGTGCCGCTGCCGCCATTGGAGCAAATGATTGGGGGAATGGGGAAAACTAGGGTTTACTGATAGAGAGACTGAAACTATGGGTTGGGGAGAAGAAAGTAGGGTTTTATGTGGTTTTATATACTTGAAATGATCCGTTATTTACGAAACTAACCCTTCATTTTAGGGCTTCGATTTTGCGCCAACTGAGAATTAGGTTATGTTTGGGAACCAATATTTTGACATTTTGGTCCCGGGTCATTTTATACAGAGAAAAGATATTCCGGTTTTAAAATCTCAAATGAAGGGGTCATTTTATACAAAAGATAGGGTATCTCCCAAATAGTCCCCAATTTTATGATCAGCTTCCTGCTTATCCCTTACTTTATCGAAAATACTCAGATGGTCTCCTTTTTCAGTTGTCGTTATATGTCCGTTAACTAGTCATCATCTCTCTTTCCTCCATCACATCACCTCTCTCTGTCACTTCATCCTCTCGCCACCTCATCGTCTTCCGGTGAAGGTCGCCTTCAAACATTAAAACAAAAAAAAAAATTATCTCCTCTTCTTCCTCTCGCTTCCTGCCTATCCCCTTACTTTATCGAAAATACTCAGATGGTCTCCTTTTTCAGTTGTCGTTATATGTCCGTTAACTAGTCATCACCTCTCTCTCCTCCATCACATCACCTCTCTCTGTCACTTCATCCTCTCGCCACCTCATCGTCTTCCGGTGAAGGTCGCCTTCAAACATTAAAACAAAAAAAGATTATCTCCTCTTCTTCCTCTCTCTTCTCTCTCTCTAACTAATCTTCCTCTCTTTCTAATCTATTTCTATAACTAATCTCTCTCTATGACTCCGACGAAGGGGAGGAACTCCTTCGCGGGGAAAACCAGACTCGCTCTGGTTTCAAACCAGACCAGGATCTGGCTTCAACCAACCAGATCTCGTATTACATGATGATAGGATTCTATATAGTTATTTGTAAATTTCTTATACTCCATTTTAGTGATGGAGGTGCTGACAAAACTCGGGTCTTTTAGGGCATACATCTATAGATTCAAAAAGGGGTTCTGCTTTAATTACTAATTGGTCTGGACTTGGTTGCTAAATAATTGGAAAAGCATAATACTATGAACTCCTTTTGATATGAATGGCCATTTAAATCATTGTTAATTTTGGGTATACCCTAAAATTTTACTCTTCAAACCTGAAAGTTGAAACTCACTAAGTTAATGCTCAATCAATATTTGGGGTTCATAACTTTTATTTTAAACCGAGGAGGCTTAATTTAGCTAGATTTATGAACTATTCTCTTTTGGAATTTATAGGGATTGGTGTTTTTGTGTTCAATTTTTCTGTTGGGCAAGGAGTATATCAATCATGGAGATTGACTATCCGCAAACAAGCAGTGTACCCAACACAAAAAACGATTTTGATGGGTTGGAACAAATTTCAGTTCTTAGGTATAATAACCTCTTTGATTCTTTCGAGTTCGTTAGGTTCCAATTTTTGTTTGAAGAGGAAGAAGAAGAGAAAAAAAAAGTTTTTCTATTTTTTATGTTTGAAGGTCGCTGGCTGAAAAACTGGTCGGTCGGCGACCTTCGTCGGTGGAGACGAAGAGGTAGCGAGTGGATGAGGTGGTAGAAAGAGGTGATGAGATGGAGGAGACAAAAGTGATGACTAGTTAACGGACATATAACGGTAACTTAAAAAGGAGGTCATCTGGGTACTTTCGATAAAGTAGGGGGCTAGGCAGGAAGCTGGTCATAAAGTTAAGGGCTATTTAGGAAATAACGCTAAAAGATATTCCGGTTTTAAAATCTCAAAACAAGCTACAAATAGGGAAAATTTTTTTTTTTTTTAATTGTTCAACGTGTGCCTCCAACCCTAAAAATCACTTTTTCACCCAAATTTTTTCAGGCTCAGCTCAGCCTAAAAAATTCAACTCCAGCCTCAGCCTCTTTTTAGACCTAAACTTTGTGAATGTGGGAAACGCGTGTGTGGATTTTTTGTGGGTGCGCGAAAAACGTGTGTGATTTTGTGTATGTATGAAACATGTGCTTGAACTATTTTCGAAATAATACTTTTTTTTTTTCAAGGTTGAAAAATTATTCGGAGACCGACACGCTAGTGGGATGTATTTTAATTATTAATGTGTGACTTTTTGTTAGAGTTAAAAAAAATTAAAACTAATTAAAGTTTAAAAAAAATTAAAAAATAAATTACATTAAACAAAATTAAAAAAAACAGGACAAGATCTTAGCCGTTGGATAAAATCCAACGGCTAGGGATTGCCCCAACATGACCGTTCTGTTGGGGCCTTCAACCGATCCTTAATTAAGGGTCGGCTGGGGTAGGACCTGGGGGCTGAAAGTTCAAAGTTTCAGTCCCAGACGCCCTAGGTTGGACTTGCTCTAAATGCAAAACAAAATCTTCAAAAAAAAAAGTTGTAATTTTTTTTTAAAACGATTTGTCGTTCTCCTTTAACCACGGACTCCGACTTTTCTCTAAGAATAGATTCAAACCTATTATGAGAAGAGCTGATCTCACAACTATATTTTTGAAAATAAAAAATAATTTTTTTTGAAGGTTTTTCTCATCTTCCTTTTAAAGTTATAAAGATGGTGATAGGTGAAGAGGGGTTGTATGGGTGGAGATGAGAGAGAAAAAAAAACTGGGCGAACAAAATAAAATAAAGAATTACAAAAAGGAAGAGAGTATTAAGAAAAAAGAAAAGCAAGAAACTGCAAAATACCACAAAGACAAAATGAGTAATTTTGACAAAAGTTCGGAGTCAAAACGAACTGTCAGACACAACTGGATGCCAAAACAACCCGTCAAACACATATGGAGGAGGCCAAACAGCTTGTTGGTCACAAATTGGAGCCAAAATGGAAGTAACCAAAAAAGCTAGTCCACAGTGGGATTTGTTAATCAATATGTTAACATAAAAAAGAGAGTAATTAGTTTACAATCTTTAGATACATATATAAAACATTATTATTTTATGTAGGTACAACAGTATACGATTTATTAGTCCAAACGCAATTTTTGTCACTCGTTTGTGAAAAGGATGTGGATGTGGATTCTTTTCTATATCCAGAGCTAGATGAAGAATGGTGTGTTACCCATCTAGCAAGTTAGTTTACAAATTCATAAGCCTATATAAGTAGTGCTCCTTTCGTCATTTCTACCTCATCCGACTTCGTACCCATTTATGTGGAAAGTAAACTGAATTTTCTTGTTGGTAGATCTCGTGGCAACTCCTGATTCGCTTGAGTAGACGAAGATTCCAGACGTGCAGATCTAAATAGTGAGGAGTCGCGATAATGATTTAATGTAAGTATGGCAGAAATACTACTGATAATTCACTAATTAAGATTAGAAAATTGCATGAAAGATTTGAGGTTTTGAGTGGAAAAAACCTTGGAGAACCCTGTTCCTTGATTTGGGCAGATTGGTACTGTAATGTGGCTTCCAGCATCGTCTCAGCCATAACCACTCTCTTCTCCATTTGATTAAGCAAATCCATGGCCTCTTTGTATTTACCCTGCATATTGATTTGATATGCTTAGAACACAATCAAACATACAATTACATATATATATTATATATGTTTTTATACATATGTCGTTGTAAAATCTCGAACCCGGACGACACTGGTCTGAGGCAGAAATCCATTATGAGTTGTGAGTTGAGAAAAATTCGTGTTGGTTGATACAGGCATAAGAATTAAGTTGAAGAAATGAAAATCTATTGTCTTCCAGTGTGGTTTTTAGTATGTATTAAGAAAAAATAGAACCTCAAGAGCATAGGCAGTTTCTCTCTGAGCAGTTGTTTCTTGCTCGGCAAATACCCGTGCTTCTTCTGTTTCTCTTTGTTCTTGTTCTACCCGCATTAGTACCTACACCAAAAATGGACTGGTTAAGTGAAACGTTTTATCGGACAAAAAGATTATAGCAAGAAGTTGGAGGTACGATTAAACCTTAAGCATGCTTTCTTCTTGTTCTTGTTTATCTGCAAGGACCTGTTTTAGCTCAGATACCTCTTGCTCCAACAGTTCTACCTGTAAACTGAAAAAAATACCATTAGTATTTTAAGCAATCCTGTTGCCCTGAACCACGAAATGTCGTTGGATGAAGATTCACATACCCTTGCACTCAATTCACGTCTGTTATCGTATTTGACCATCTCAATTAGTGCTGTCTCTAGCTCTTCAGCTCTGTCAATAAACAACACATTGTTAAGAACCAGTGCGGTATATTTCAAGACGAACATATAGTTGTAAAATGATGATCGATAGAATCACAGAAGCACCAACCTGAGGATAGCGGATCTCTTCTCTTCCAGCAATCTGCACATTTCGACATTTAACGAGGCCACCTGGATGTATAGGTGGTATATTTAAGTACTGAAAAATTTTTGGAAGGAAAACTCTTGTTTAAGGAATCTTCACCTGTTCATGAAGATTTTGGTCGTGCTTCAAACTGAATGTGTTAGATGCGTGAAACTTGGAGTGCTTTGTTGATCTTTCCTCAATCAAAGCCATTAGTGATGGTCGATGCTTATCTCTCAACTCTTGTAATCTAACTTCATTTACAGCTTGGTAACCCATGCAAGCAGTCAAGACAAGTTGACTACTGTCGAATGTTGAGCCAGCAAGTGATTGCAACAAAGTAACAGCATCTCCGGCATCTTTTGTTTTAACTAGGATAGGACCTACCAAAAGGAGTTGAAACTTTAATTGCTGACTAACAGTTGAGAAAACAGAAAAACGAACCATTAAAAAATGTTCAAAACATATTGCAGAACAGATTAGGGGTTTACCCATTTACCATATAACTCCACAAGTGCCAGTGCAGTCCGGAACAACATAACACGATTACCTTCGAACAGAAGCACATCCCAAACACGAAGAACTGAAGATAATGAAGCAAATCAGATGCTAGATAAGTCTTGAGTCTTTATAGTTTCCAAAATAGTACAAGACAAAACTAACCGCTTTCCCATGGAAGCATGTTCATGAAAATGGAAAGAAACCAGGGACCAGTAAACCATGCCACCTGAACTCCGAGGTAATCTAGATGATTAACTGCAGAAGAAGTTTCAGTAGTAAAAATTACTCAACTGTGGCTTCTGCTGATTGCAAAGGCTCCAAGAATCAGCTTTAGCTTATGCAAAAGCATAGTTTGAGACGTAATGGGAAAACAGAAAGGTAAAATACAAACCCAACGTGGGAAACATCTCACGTACAAGCTCCTCAAAAACAAGTTGGTCAACCTGAACAAGCCGAACAAGTTAGATAATCAAATTTCTAACCACTAAGCTTGTGTCTATTTGCAGTCCTTTGAACAAGCACCATACTTCAATAATTAGCAACTCTCTGGGTACAGTTAATATCAAAAGTATTTGCCCAGAGTACGTGGAAAAATATGCAAACACGATGTTACCTGAGATTCTATCATCTCCTCTGAATAGTATCCATCAAAGTAATCGTCAATGATACCCATCAAAGTCCTGAAACATTATAAGTAAACTTGTGATCTTCGTAATGGTAAAATATAGTGTTTCACAGTTCACATATGGAGAACCCAATTCAGCAGGATCACAGACATCTCCCTTGTGATCATATTTTTGCGGTGATATTGCAATAATACACACGTATTCTGGTCAATTCTATCTTAATTCTTAACACGTCTATTTTTAAAATAACGAACATGCTAAAAGGGAGTAATACGAGAATGGTAACCGGGGCTCACCAAAAAGCATTTTCCTCAGACATAAGAAGCAGCAGTAACCCAGCAAAGAAGTTCATTGCCTGTGATAGAACCAATGAGAATGAAAAGGAGGCTATAGTGACATTACCTGTGATGTATTTAATCTAACAAATTCGAAAATACTTAAGGAGTATAACTCCACCGGACCAAAATACCTGGCAGTAGCCAACAGATGGATTATGCCGAGCATATGCGGTGAGCAAACGCCTCAAGGCATTTCTACCATCCTCATCCAAAGCCGGGTGACCTGGGAACGTTCGAGGAAGATCCTACAAAAGAAAAAAAAAACATGTCAGGTTAAAAGGAATTGAACAACATTATCCTGGTGACTAAGGTAACAGCCACAAATCAACTTGATCAAAAGTTTAAGCTAAATGCCATGTATCTGTCAACCTTCTCAATCTGTCCTTTCCAGTGCTCAGGTGCAAGGAGATGGTTTGTAGAAGATCTATTACTAGTGTTGTTAGGAGGGGGACTATCTCTGTCCTTATCATCACCAGGGCTAGTTTCTAGAGCTAGCAGACCTTGGTAATATCCTTCCACTCTGCGTGCCCTTGCACCCACAAAGGCTTGCCATAGCTGTAAGTGGAAAGAAAACATGAGTTTATTCATCCAGAAGTTAGTCCAAAGAGAGGCAACAAACTTGAGAGATCGAGACCAGCAACAATACCTCTCCACGCAGAGCCATTGGAACGCCTCCTCGAACTAGGCATTCCAATTCCTCTCTCCAAGGCAAAAAAGGTTCCAGAGAAACCCCATCACTGGAGACACTTGCAGTATCACTCGAAGTGGTATCTTGGAATGGATCTGATCTCTCCACATCGTAGAACTCATCTTCAGAATCCTCCTCACCCAAAGCAAGTTGGCTCTCACTTGCAGCTTGCTCATTTTTCAATATCTTCTTGCTTTTAGTAACACGAGTGCTCATAATTTGTTCAATGATACCAAGACTCGATCTAATCTCAGTCCATATTTGAACTTGATGAGTCTGTTCACTCCTTGCTTCAAGTCCCACCTTTCGCGGAAATTTTGCAGCTGAACCATCTGAAGCAGACCTATCACCACCGCTTGAGTCATCTTCTTCTACCCCCTTTCCTGAAAATGTTCCTAATTTTGTCTTAGAAACTTCGCCCTTTAATAGCGTTACATCTCCTTCTTTGGGTAAGCCATTGATTTGCAGCTGAGCAGACAATGCCTGACTCTCCAAGAAACGGATCCATCTATCTGATCTCTCCTCTTCTTCCTCCTGAAAATCATCGAGTACATTATTGAGACAAGAAATAGCTAAGACATCTTAATCCAACCAAAACGGAGAGAATTAGAAAACCCATCTACCTTGTAGATTTTAGCATACTCCTCATATCTAAGCAAGTGTTGAGGTCTCACAACAAATCCATAGGTGTCTCTGTTCATACAAAAGTAGACTCAGTTTTCAAACATTTAAGAGTTTTCCTCCATGAAGATTCATAAAAAAGTACAGCCAAAAAAGTAACTGCAATTTTCTATTGAATCAAACCTTGAAATTGAAATTAAACATACACATAAAAATCATGAATCTCATAAACAATTGAAATTTTCTATTGAATCCTTTAACTCATTATGAACAATTTAGATCCAATATACTATTAATTAAGCACATTATGCGCTCCTAATCACTGAAACCTAGAAACGAACTGATTCCAGTTCAATAAAGCAACAGAGATAAGAGAAAACTCATTGGAATCCAAAATTGATGAGCAGATCAAGCAGAAAACAAGATGCACACTAAGAATTTTCCATTTTACAGTAAATGAACATAGATTCATTGATTGTACTTAGATCGATACAAAACAAATGGCAACAATGAAGAAAACCTAAAACTACTAATCAAACAATACCAAATTCACTAAAATGTAGTTCAAGATTCAGTTTCAACGGCTACTGAAGTAAAAGTAGAGAGAGAAAGTAAGATTTGCAGTTACCTCTTATGCTCCAAAGTGTGAAGAGGTAAGCTCTTTGCTTCCATTTCGTTTTAGCTTGATCGATCAGGATTGGATAAGTTTTAGAGAGAGAAAGTGAAAATAAGACTTCAATTTCATCGAAGAAGAAGAAGAAGAATAGATAACTCCTAGTTTTCTGCAAAACTTGAAATCTCCCAACTTTTCTCTCGATTTTCTCTCTCTACTCGTCATGAAGTTTGTAATACTAGATTCATACCAGCACATGCAACTCAAGTGAGAGTATTTTGGGAGGTTAATTCTTATTTCGACCTAAATTATGACCGACTCACCATTTTACACCCATATTTTGGTTTGATTGGTATGTTAAAAATATGTTAGCAATAAACTTATTTTTTTTTTGATAAATTGACTAATATATTATTATTTATACCTTTAATGACCCAAATTCATAATGATGGACTCCACCTCTTTTAGGAATCGAACTTGAGAGATCCAAGATTTTGGAGTTCATATCAACACTATCAACCACTTGGACAACTAAGTGTTGACCACTTATATCTTTTTTATTCATTAACAAAAGAGAGATTTTATAGGCAATGTCCAAAGTTGTTACGGACAATCTCGCTGAAGACAATTTTTATTTTGGTGGAAAGGTAATGTGTGTTTAAGAGACAATACCTCAACGAAAGCAATGTGTTATAGGCAATCTCGCTTGGCTCGACCTTGACTCTTGCCCAGTCATAGGCCGATCCCTAAGCCCATTGCTTAGCCAACAAATTGTCTAAAAACCACTTTAATCAGTAGTAACGAGAAATGACAAACAAATTTTATACTGAAAGCACTAAAAGTGCCACACATGTCCACCCGAAAGATGATCAACGCTTTTGTTTTTTTGCGGTTGGTGGTTTTTAACAATGTGGTTTGAAAATTCACATTTTGGTGGTTCAACTAGACCACCTAAAAAGTGATTCTACGTGGTATCAATGGTTCTTTGAATAAACATCGAACACGGCAAAATTGGGCCGAAAGATGTTTTCCTTTCGTTCGCACCCGAATTAGTAGAGAGGAGTATTAGGAAATAAAGGGAAAGATAATTAATATAAGAAAGAAACATAGAGACTAAATAAATAAACAAATATAAAGGGTGTGATGGGAACTTTAAGTTTAAATTAACAAATCTTTGATGTAAATGTTAGTTTGGGACCAAAACAAAAATTGACGGAAATATGGGGCGCTAAAATGGAGAGTGTGACATTAAGTGTAAATTACCCTTATTTATGTTTGAGCTGCCGACGGAGTTAGGTAGGTTGGGTTGACCACCAAGTAACGGAAATACGTCATCCCAAGTTGGATCCATGCGGGCCTAACGGTAAAAAATGGTAAGTGTATAGGAGTATAACATTTCCCTTGTACAGTAACAACCCAAGTAATAGACTTTTTTTTTTTTCCTTTTACGGGTGTGTCTTTAGAAGCACCCAAAATTGCTCTTCCAGTCTCTGTCTGTTGGCACTCCCACACAATCTACAATATCGTTGACCACTTTACTTTCAAGAAAAATTAGATTTTATATTTTTATGAAAAAGTGACCTTGATTGAAATTGGTATTGGACTCCAAATTTATCATTGGGGATCCTGATAGTACACACATTAATTATTTTTGTAATCTAGTTTTAGTCAGAGCTGTCCACTTACGTCAATCTTTTTAGTGTTAGTTTAGGTGTTTGTTACAATTTTATTTCCATCATATAGAATAACATTGCAAAAATTAAAAGTTGACCTAGTTAGTCAATCATCAAATGTCTTGGAGGTCCCAGGTTCGAATCCTAAAGAAGGTGAAATTTTTGATTATTTGAATTGGGATTATTAGGGTATAAATAATGTAGTTAGGCTTTAGGCTATTGTCTAGTTGGGCTATAGGCCCGGTCTTGTTTGAGTTTGAGTGGGCGGTTATCGAACTTATCACATCTATGATGTATCAATGCCAATTGTAACGACTAACGTAGATCGTATTCGACTTCCAAAAAAAAAAAAATCAAATGCTTTAGGTATGCATGAAATCATAAAAAAATAAATTTTTTTTTTTTTGAAGTTCAAATATTATTTCCTTTTGGAATGGACCTAGGGGAATGTTGGTACACTTTATGATCGTATGACGAGGAGAACTTTTTTTTTTTTTTTTTGTTAAAGAGTGTGACCAGTACAAGTACAACTTGTGAACCACAAAATGACCACCTTTCAACAAACAAAAAGAAAAAACCACAAAATGACCTATGAGGTGGCAAAGGAAATTAAATGCAAGTTACGGGTCCAATCAAAAGTGGAGAAAATGGGATCGGGATTTCCTTATCCGGATGTAAAACTAACCCATTCTCATTTTGAACCGTAATAACAAACCCTGATTGTAAGGGTTACTTTCAAGCTGAATCATGTGACGAGCATTATTGGAGGGGGTGCGTCTATAAGCGCATCCCAAAATTACTGTAGGGGCCTCCCTTCTGTAGGCGCCTCCCTAACCGACTATAGGGGCCTCCCGGGCACCTCCTTCTTCTTCTCCTCCTCTTCTTCGTTTTTCTCTTCATCTCTCTCTACTTTCAATCTGAAAATTAAACCCAAATCTGAAAATCAACCAACTAAAACTCATTCATCTTCAAAAAGATTTAACACAAAAGATTAAACACAAAACGATAATCCATTTTCTATCTCCTTTGGCTTCTTTCTCTCTCTATCTTAAACCATCTTAAACACAAAACTGAAAACCCTAGATTGACCATTCAATTTCGAAAATTTGGTGCAAAAAACCCTAGATATGTTGTCCAATTTCAAAAATGTGAAGATTTAAAACAAAAATTAAGCAAACAAAGATCCATTAATCTATAAAAAAGATCAAACCAAATCTCTATATTTGAAAGTGCAAAAAAAAAAAGTGGATTTTGATTGATTTTAACCTAAACTGATTAGTGACGAATCAAAATGCTTTTTGATATTAGAAACAAGTTTTTGGAAGTTGACGTCTGTCGGACTCTCTCGTCCGAGACAAAGTTGTGGGCCTCGGACTGGTCTGCCCGAATGGGGGGCGCCTATAGGTGTCGGGTGTTGACTACTGGTCAAACAACTACGGGAGGCCCCTATAGCAATTCGGGGAGGCGCCTATAGAGGCGCCCTATTGGAGGAAGTTTCATTTTTTTCAGATCCCAAACAAGAATATTCACTAGGGGTACAAAATTAAGAGATTTAGTAAATGACCTCTATTTATTTAGCTATATTAGGAATACACTTTAAAAATCATTTTGAGATGTTAATCCCAAAGGCTATTTTTCCGTCAAATAATCGTTATTTGAAGGTGGCGGGCGAGTCACATGTTCGATTTTGGACGAAAATACCCCATCCTAATCTAAAAGACAAACACTCTAATTGTTGGTATTGTTACATGGGTGTAAAATGCCTCAGGAAAAGATAAAATTATTTTCGTGTCGACTAAAACATTATTCTTCTCATCCTCCGATTTTCTTTTTATTTTTGTCTAACTCGGTTAGTTCGAAAGAAAAAATATTGATAAATCATTATTCACTTATTGTCTATTTTTCTATAAATTAGAGAAAGAAAAATCTGCCTTAATCAAGACAGACTGAGAGAGATCGAAATATCGACCATAACCAGAGGAACAACTGTGTTCTTTGATTCCTTGTTGGAAGATCTATCTGCATAACAAAAAGTATAAGATTAAAAAACAGAGACATAAGTTTCATCTTCTCCAAAAGATGTAATGAAGACCAATGTGCTCGAGATTTGCGATTTGATCCTCTTGTAAGATATAATATGGTATTAGCTGAATCACCCAAAAAAGACTACCTGCTTCTCGTTTGAGGCAATGGCAATCGCCCATTGAATAGTCTCCACGAGAGCCATTGCCTCCCCTTCATCTATGTTCTGCATTTTGATGTTGTTCCTCTATACACGATGCAATTTTCTATGTTATCATTAGCAACAAATACCAATTCAACAAGTTCAATAATTAATTCTAAAAAGCCATCAAAATACATCTTCATGGTTAAAGGTGAAATTTGATTGCTAAGTTCTCACGTTTTCTTAGATAAGGTTTTAGGGGTAAGCATATATTTTATCAGCCATAAAAAATTTTGGAGATGCATCGGAGATGGTCTAAGTCATGACCTTCCTGAGTCATTATGCTAAGAGCATCTATAATGCAACACTCAAACTCTAAATCTTAGAGTGCCACATAAGATTTTTTTAGAGC